>PVIA01007317.1:0-85041 GCA_004024845.1 Tonatia bakeri | reverse complement strand
AGAATGGCCATCATAAGCAAAACAACAAACAAGTGTTGGAGAGGTTGTGGAGAAAAGGGGACACTAGTGCACTGTTGGTGGGACTGCAGACTGGTACAACCACTGTGGAAAACAGTATGGAACTTCCTCAGAAAACTAAAAATGGATCTGCCTTTTGACCCAGCAATTCCACTGCTGGGACTATATCCTAAGAATCCTAAAACACCAATCCAAAAGAACCTTTGCACCCCCATGTTCATAGCAGCACAATTTACAATAGCCAAGTGCTGGAAGCAACCTAGATGCCCATCAGTAAATGAATGGATTAAAAAACTGGTTTACACAATGGAATTCTATGCAGCAGAGAGAAAGAAGGACCTCCTACCCTTTGCAACATCATGGATGCAACTGGAAAGCATTATGCTAAGCGAAATAAGCCAGGCAGTGAAAGATAAATACCATATGATTTCACCTTTAACAGGAACCTAAACAACAAAACAAAGAAAGAAGCAGGGTATAGTCAAATATACTGCATTAGAGGACAGGCAGAAAGTGACCAGAGGAGAGAGAAAAGGGAATTTCAGGGGAAAAGGGGAAGGATTTACAGGAAGAAAGTCAAAAGACACATGGATAAAAACTAGGGGGAGGGTGGTAATGGGAGGGAAGTTGGGAGGGGGGGTGGGCTTGATTGGGAGTAAAGGGGAGAAAACTGTTCTTGAACAATCATTAAAATAAAATTAAAAAAAAAGAATAATGATGTCAACAAAAATAAAAGTTTTGATTTTTTAACATAAAATATTTTTAAAATAAGAAGAATATTTGATGTACAGATAGGAGGGTTAAAGGTCCAGATGATGATGTTTGGAAAGAATTAGGAATTATAACCACTTTTCCCATTTTTGCACAGAACCCGGCACTACTATGAAATTATAAGAACTTTGGTTGGAAGAGCATAAATACACAGTATCTTACTGTGAACATCAACATTCTCATTCTGAAAACCACATGGACTGCCACAGTGACTGACATGAAAGTGATGTCTCAGGCATGGAAAGAATATTTGTGACTAAGACAAACCTGGTTAATAAGTGCATGTGAGGCATCCTTTCAGGGCTCTTGGTGATACTCCAGGTGTCTGGGCATTTAGGAAAAGCTTGTCAAATGCTGGAAAAGCAAATTTGCTTACTACTATTAATATAGTATAATTTGAACCATTGGCTGATGGAAGAAGTCTGGGGAAACCTGTGTTTTAACTATTTAGACTAACTATTTAACTATTTTTTTTCCAAGGAGATTGTCCTTTCTTATATTCTTGATAGCCTCCATGAACTTTGAAGGCAAACTTTTGGGCAAACTTCAAATTTGTTAAGTGGTCTTTTGTGGCCTCAGACTCTCTCCTGTAACCTTTACCCTTTTTAAAGTTCAGATTAAGTATGTTCCTTCAAACTAAATCTGTGTGAGAATTAGTAAATTATATCTGACCCTAAGCAAATGCTATTTAATTATACAATGAGATGTTTTAGTTCCTATAAAAATCTAAGTTTAAGTCTTTCTAACAAGTGAAAAAATAGAGTTTTCCTAAATCCCTTATTTGATGGACAACTCAGTCTGCTAATCCATAGGGCTGATCTCATATCCAGAACATACTCATTTCTTGTTCTTTTATTGTTTTCCTTCTTTGTGTGAATCAACATAGTGTCTGCACTGAATGAAGGAATTTTTCTAGTTGGTGACAATTTTTCTATGACAATTTCAACCCACCTCTTCCACAAACTCCATTCTTTTCTTCCCCTCTTCCAAGGCCTCTAGAACACAAAATGATTTTAAAAGCCTTTCATTTCTGTTATATTACTAAATAAGGTATTATTTTAACCTTCCATATACCAACCTCAGTCCCACCATTCTTAGGCTTTCTTTCTTCATGGAGTCCATATATATTTTAAAGGTTTTATGTATTTATTTTTAGAGAGAGGGGAACTGAGGGGGAAAGAGGGAGAGAAACATCAATGTGTGATTGCCTCTCACATGGCCCCCACTGGGTACCTGTCCCATAACCCAGGCAAGTGTCCTGACTGAGAATTAAACCAGTGACACTTTGGTTCACAGTCCATGCTCAATCCACTGAACTACACCAGCCAGGGCTGGAGCCAATATTTTACCTTTTGATTTCTATCATTATTTAATTTGGCATAAAGAAGTTCCTCTCATTTTCTTAAAATGTGGATATTTTACAAGCCACTATCTTATAACTTATTTAATAATAGCTCATAATACTGCATTTATTATAAAACACTCTTGGGTGTCTTTGCTTTCAACTCTGTATTCATTCTGATTGAACTAATTTTCTTGAATTGGACAACACATTGAACACATTGGACAACACTTTGAAATTGATACTCAGTAAGCCCAAAATACCACCAGATGAGAGTTTCAGCCACATTTATTTTTATATTCAATTATTTTAGGATGTTAATATTAAAATAAAATAACTAATTTATTGATTTATTCATTGCTGTTTGTTTAATTTGTAACTTTCTATGCTGATAAGATGGTACATAATATATAAAAACAAATAATTAGAACCAATAAGATTTTTTTTCTTAGTTCCAAAGTATGTGTTTTTTTAAGTATATTTTATTGATTATGCTATTACAATTGTCCCAATTTTCCCCTTTTTTCCCCCTCCACCTGGTACTCACTTCACTCCAACAATCCACTCTTTAGTTTATGTCCATGGGTTGTACATGTAAGTTCTTTGTCTTTTCCATTTCCTATACTATTCTTAACATCCCCCTGTCTCTTTCGTACCTACCATTTATATTTCTTATTCCCTGTACCTTTTCCTTCCTCATTCCCTTTCCTCTTCCCATCTGATAACCCTCCAAATTGTCTCCATATCTAATTATGTGTTCCTGTTTTGGTTGTTTGCTCAGTTTGTTTTTGTTTTTGTGTTCTAGATTCAGTTGATGATAGTTGTGAGTTTGTTGTCACATTAATGTTCACAGTTTTGATCTTCTTTTTCCTAAATAAGTCTCTTTAACATTTCATGTGATAATGCTTAGTGATGATGAATTCCTTTGGTTTTACATGGTCTGAGAAGCACTTTATCTGTGCTTCCATTGTAAATGATAGCTTTGCTGGATAGAGTCATTTTGGTTGTAGGTCCTTGCTTTTCATCACTTTGAATACATCTTACCAGTCTCTCTTCTTGCCTGAGAAGTTTCTTTTGAGTAATCAGCTTATAGTTTTGTGGGCATTTCTTTGTAAGTAACTCTCTGCTTTTCTATTGCTGCTTTTAAGATTCTCTTTATCTTTACCCTTTGACAGTTTAATTATGTATCTCAGTGTGGTCTTTTTGGGTCCAACTTGTTTGGGATTCTCTGTGGTTCCTGGACTTTTATGTCTATTTCCTTCACCAAATTAGGGAAATTTTATTTCATTATTTTTTCAAATAATTATTTAATTTCTTGCTCTTCTTCTTCTCCTTCTGGCATGCTTATGATACAAATGTTGGCGCATTTGGAAATGTCCCAGAGTCTTCTTACACTTTCCTTGTATTTTTGAATTCTCATTTATTCTTTCGGTTCTGGTTGAATATTTATTCCTTAGGTTCCAAATCATTGATTTGAATCCCAGCTTCCTTCCCTTCACTCTTGGCTCCCTGTGGATTTTTCTTTTTTTTTACTTAGTGTGGCTTTCATTTCTTCCCTTATGGTTTTGTTGTACTCAGTGAGTTCTCTGAGCATCCTGATCACCAGTGTTTTGAACTCTGCATCTAATAGGCTGGCTATCTCTGTTTCATTTAGGGGTTTTTTGGGTAGTGGTGGGGGGTTGTTCTGTTCTTTCATTTGAGCCATATTTTATTGTCTTCTTAATTTGGCAGCTTTCCTGTGTTTGTTTCTGTATATTAAGTAGAGCTGCTTTGATTCCCTGACTTAGCACAACTGTTAAGTTATATGGGGTGGAGCCTTAGACATTTTCCAGGTCAAAGCAACCTACTTTATCACTTTATGGCTCTGATGGATGGGAGGGGTTGGAGAAGGCACAATGCTGCTTCCTGTGTTCTGGAGATTTGTCTGGCACTCACTCCATACATGGTCACTTCACCTGTATCCCATTTGTGACTGGTGCCCTCCTCGCTGTTGTCCCGGTGGTGATTTCCAGAGTGAGTGGGTTTACATATGTTCTAAATCCATGTGGGCTCTTGAAATGGATTCTCCTGAGAAACTGGCAGGTTTTTTTTCTATGGCTTCAATCCCCACCAGTTTTTACAGCCATAAGTTATAGGCTTTACCTTCTTGGTGCTGGAACCCTGAGCTGTTCAGAGATGGGATGGCTCACTTCCATGGTATCCTTCTGATTTATCCATGACACATGAATGTGGGACCACCCACTTCACTGCCACCACCTCTCCACTCCACACCATGTCTTCTCCACCCTAATACTGAAACTCCTCCCCTCATATCCATCTAGATGAATATGGCTTCTTTAAATCCTGGTTGTCAGACTTCCATACAGTTCAAATGTCTGGCAGTTTTGGGTGATTTTTGTTTTTAAGTCAGTTGTAATTCTTGTGGTTCTGTGAGGAGACAAAACATGTCTACCTACACTTCCATAATGACAAGAAGTCCATATAAAATAGTAAGTTGTGGTTCTTGAAATAAAAATAAACATAAGAAAATCAGTATTTATCTCCTACAACATAAATGAACCATTAAAAAGAAAGTAGAAAAAATTATTTTATTCACAGTAGCAACACAACATTTAAGGCAGCTAGACAAAAACTAGATAAATACAGTCATGTCTTATAAAGAGGGAATTATAAAATACCATTAAAAATAAAAAATAATAACAAAATATATATACCATGATTATTTTGGAAGGCTCAGTATCATAAAGTATCTGCTTTTCCAAAAATTAACTTATGAATTAAGTATGCTTCTAAACAATATCCCACAAATATATTTGAGATCCTTGGTTAGTTGAGTCTAAAATTTGTAAGTAATAACCCCTGTCATAGGCTTAATTGTACTTCCCTCAAAATTCATATGGCAAAGCCTTAACCTCCAATATGACCATGTACAAAAATAGACACTTAAGATAAAGTTAAATGGGGTCATAAATGTTGAATCCTAATACAACAGAATTAATATCTTTATGAAAAGATAAGGAAGCGCTAGAAGTCTCCCAGCTTCTCTCTCTCTCTCTTTGCATATAGAGGTAAGATCATGTGAAGGCACAACAAGATGGCAGCCATCTACATGCCAAAATGAGAGGTCTCACCAAAAACTGAGTCTGATATTGAGTTGATCTTGAACTTTTAGCTTGCAGAATTGTAAAACATTAAATTCTTTTGATCTAAGTTACCTTTCTGTTTTATTTTTGTGTCAGCCCTAGAAGCCTAATAATGAATTGTGTTACTGGGAAGTGGGGTGCTTCTACAAGAAACACCAAAAATATGGAAATTGGCTTTGGAACTGGGTAATGAGTAGAATCTAGAAAAGGTTTGACATGCTTTCTGTAAGATTCCTATATTGCTTTGAAGGGACTGTTGGTAGAAATATGGACATTATGGGTAATTTTGGTTTAAAAAAGAAGAGAGATGAATAAAGTGTCTATCATGTTGGAAAAACATTTGTCATCATGAACTTAATGCTGGTTGAAATAGAAACATTAGAGGTACTTTGGTGAGAGATCTCAGATGGACATGAGAAACACCTTATTAGAAAATATAGGAAAGGAAATTCTTTTTATAAAATAGCAAAGAACTAGGATGAATGGTGCCCTAGTGTTCTGTACAAGGTAGAACTTGTGAGTGTCAACCTTTGTTATTTACCAAAGGAGATTTCTAAGCAAAGTATTGAAGGCTGTGTGGTGGTCTTTTCTTATTATGTGTAGTAAATTGCAAGAGGAGAACAATATATTGAGGCAACTGTTAAGTGAAAAGCAATCAGAACTTAAAGATTTTGAAAATTCTCAGCCTGTTCATATTGCAAAACAGGAGAAAGCATGTTCTTGAGAGAACACCAAGAATGTAGCTAAAAAAATCCCTCCATAAAGTTTAACCATTCATTTTAGCTGAAGCCAGGAATAGAGATGGAATTAAACTAGTAGGCACACTACCATTTTGAATCAAAGGACACATATAGAGTGAAATAAAGCAAGGCTTCATAACTTCTGGGATTTTACAGAACTGGATTTTAAACCTATTTGGCAGCAAACATGCTTTATCCTTCCAGAGAAAGGAAGATTGACCACAAAGGTGATTCAGAGATTGTCAGGGCTGCCTTTCCCACCACAGGCCCTGAAGACAAAGATGTTTCTTCTTGTTTCAGAGGGTAGGACCACCTATTAACCTTCTGCATGCTAGTCTGCCTCTGTTCAGTGCTGCAGGGGCAGAGATGTCTCAAAGAGCCACAGAAAATTGGACCCCATGCATAGCCAAGAGAACAAGACTCCATTCAGTGTCAATGGACATTACTGTCAACTAGGGTTGTGGGGTATTGATGCTGCCTTGTGGGCTCTGAAGACAAAGCATTTAGCCAAAGAAGATTTTTGAGATTTAAGATTTTATAGAAATTTTCTTACTAGGTTTCAAACTAGCTAAAGTCCTATCATCCATTTCTTCTTTCTTTTTTCTTTCTCCTGGAATGAAGATATCTATCTTATGCCTGGTCAACTATTGTGTATTTAAAGCTTTTAACTTGCTTGACTTGAGAGATTTGCAGCTGAATAAAAATTTTGCCTCAAGATGAGTTACACTTGGAGTCTCACCCATACTTGATTTAGAAGAGACTTTGTACTTGGAATTTACGCTGTAATGGGTCGACTTTGGAGGCTGTTGGGATGTGATGAATATATCTTGTATGTGAGAAAGACATGAACTTTGGGAGAATAGAGGATGGAATGTTATGGGGTGTCCCACCCAAAATCATATATTGAAGTCCTAACGTCTAATGTGACTATATTTGGAGATGGGGCCTTAAAGGAGGTAGTTAAGATTAAATAGAGTCAAAAGTGTAGGGCCCTAATCCAATATGACTGATTTGTTAAAAGAGGAAAATAAATCAGATCTCTCTCTCTGTATGTGCCCAGAGTAAATGCCATGTGCTACAATTCAAAGAGCATCCTCTTCAGAAACCAACCCAGACATCACCTTAATCTGGAACTTTTAGCCCCCAGAACTGCAAGAAAAAAAATGTTAAGTCACCTGGTCTGTGGTATTTCGTTATAGCAGCCAAATGGACTAAAACAACTTCTAAGAAGAGCAGCCCTGATAGGCATAGCTCAGCTGGTTGGGTATTATCCCACAAAGCTAAGGGTTACTGGTTTGAATACTGTTTGGGGCACATAGCTAGGTTGAGAGTTCAGTTTCTGATTAGGGCATATATGAGAGGCAACTGATTGATGTTTCTCTCACACTTCAGTGTTTTCCCCCCTACTTTTTCCCTCCCTTCCCCTCTCTCTAAAAGTAAATAAATAAAACCTTTTTAAAAAATAAAGAAGAGATAGTTGGGGGCTCTAACAGTTACTATTTATAGTTTTAACTCATATTAAAACTATAAATAAATGACATTAGGATGACAAATTAAGCATGTAAAAATATATAAATAATGTTCCACAACACAATACACTTAAATCAATCCCCAATTAAAATAATGAAACAAATTGAAAAGCATAATTTGAAGCCTTTTGTTAATATATGGAATAGGGGATTATTTCTTGAACAGCGCTCAAAAAGTTTAAAATAGAAAATCAAATATTAGGGATAATTCTATATTATAATTGATATGTTCATATAAATAAGATAAAATAAGAAAACAAATATTTAAGTTATTTTCAATATATATAACTGAGGATTAGTATTCAGGATATCTGAACAAAATTATAAATCAAAAGAAAAATTCTAAAAACATTAGAAAATGAAATAAATAAAAAATACACATTACCATTTAGAGAGGACTCTTAATTTGAACTGACCAGAGTTAGCAACAAAAGCCATTAAAAAATAAAAATAAAAAAACCATGGAAGGTGTTTCTCAATGAGATTGAGATTTTACTTGCCATTTCAGCATATCCAAGACTTGGTCATAACTAAGCAGGAGTATTCAGGGTATTTACATTGAAATTAAAAGAAGTCAATGAATATATCTTGCCAAGGTTGCAAAATATAAGAATATTCACATATTGTTGATGAGGATATAAATTAGTAAATCTGATTTGGAAAAAAATTGGCAATATGTCAGAATTCAGTTCTTGGTATATTCTAAAAACTAAGCTATATGCAGAAGTTCATGATTACAAAAATGTCTATTGTTACACTGTTCAAGAAATTAGAAACAAGGTAAATTACCTTCAAAAATAAAATGAATATATAATTTGTAGTATAAACATTCAGTGATACACTGTACTTAAAATGAATGAACCAGACTTCATATGCTAGCATGGCTAAGTTTCACAACATAATAAAAAATAAAAATCAACAGAAAAATACAAATATCATAGTAAACCTTATTGATTAAAAGTGAAATATGATAAAATGTGTATGAGTATACACATATACTGGAAAATGTGCATATGTTATAAAATAAATTTCTTGCAGCAATTTACTCTGAGGAGAAAGGGAAGCGTTAAAACAACACATACGACCTGAAAAATTTATATCAGTGTCAGATGTGCTCTAACTCATTGGTGGGTATATTAAAATGTATTGTCTTATGATAAATTTTGTCTTTTCAGGTATTTCCTTCAATAAATATATTTTAAAATAAAATACATAAGAAGTAACATAAATGTTCTATCATCTGGTTTATAGATTAAATTTCATGAAATAAAGAAGTAACTTATCAAATATTAAGATTTTCCATTTGAAGATCACATATAAAAGCATAGTTTAAAAAATCTAAAAATCAGATTTAGTACATATTATATACATGTACATATGTAGAGATTATATATAATCTCTATTCATTTGCATTATATTGACATATGAATATGATATTAATATATCATTAGTTTAATTTTTATCTCATAAGGCTATGTCATAACAAAATATCTTACACCAAAAATGATAGAATAAAAGAAGTAATTGTCATAACTCTCAAGGAAAAATTACCTATCAGTATCTTTCACCAACTTTCAGAAGCTACTCCTTTACATCATTTAGCAGTAGAAAACCTTGCAGAACAGCACATTTGACCGAATAAGACGTTGAATGTGAAATCTAGATTTCCATTTCTGGCAAGAAGGCATTCACTGGAATTGATTTTCAAAAGCACCTTCTCATCACCATCTCCTGAGCGGTAAGGATTGATTTCATTAAGTTCCCTTCCCAATATGGAGCCTCTCTTAACTCATCCATCTGTGGATTTTATTTGCATCAGAATGAAATGGAGCCAAGTAGAGATGATATTCTGGTGAAAGGTGAGAAAATGAAGGCATCCATCCAGTGGTGTCAATAAATGCAAGGCAAGCTTAACTCCAATTCATAGTGGGACACTGGCTTCGTTATGCAGTTCCTATCATGCATAGTCTATTTGTGGAAAGAAGATTGAGGCCCCCAATGTGTACACATCTGTACATATTGAGGGTTAAAATGTTAACTTGCTAATAAAAATTCAAATGAAACATAATTTGAGGGAATATTCAGAAGTTATCAAAAGAAAAATTACTCTTTTCATTAGGCAGTGCAAATGATAAGAAATGTCTTTCTGTGTATATTTTGAAAACATGTCTGTATGTGTTTCTGCAGATCATCTTATGTTTTGTTTTTGATTTGGGTTTTCTTGGTATCACCAGAGCTTTTACCATAATAACATTTCACACCTACCACATTGAAGCAAGCTGAAGACTCTAATTTTAACTTGTCAAGAAATAAGAGATGAAATGTGAGGAAACTATCTGACAACAGGCAGATATTTCTGTACCAAGATTGAAATCCACAACTTTCATTGCTAATATAATGTGTAAAATTATGGTTGTCTTGGTGGTGATCAGCATTTGAGATATTTTTTCTACAAAAGGATCTCAGACAAACATCTTTAATAAAACTCACATCTCCATATTGGCCTATACTTCATTATCCTGTGATTCTAGGATTTAATTTTACACAAATGCATACATAACATATCTAAATTATAGCTTTTATAACTGTCTCTTCTAAGTACTATAATGCTATCATGTGTATTGTCTTGCAACTATAACGGAAATATCAGGGTAGTGTGCCTATTATTAAAACTACCTAATACAAACTGCCTTGAGTGAGAAAGTTAAAGAGGGCCCAACTAGAACTACATGCTTGAACAACTTAATCTAGTATATATACTTTCTCAGTTTGTTGCAGAAAATAACTCACACGCAGGAGAGATAGCAGAGCACGATTCTTTATTACGCGCGGGCTCAGGGGAAGAACCCAAATCCTGAGCCCCGATCTCTAACTTTCCAGGGTTTAAATAGCCTTAGACCCCCTGCCTACGTGGCAAAGCGAGGTTACAGAAGCTAAATGCGGAAGTTACATCTAACTACCTTATATGGGAGACAAAGGAGCAAAGCTCGGGGTCCTAGCACAGAAGTCACAAAGTACAAAGTAGCCTAACATGGGGGTTGCCTGCCACAAGTTAGTATTAATTTTATTTGTAAGAAAGCATTAAAATAATTTTCTTTAGATGCAAAATATGCCTTAAGTGAATAGTGCATAATTCTTTGATCAGTCACCTCCTTCATGTGTATTATGTTTAATTCTATGTGTCCACCTGACTGGACACAGGCTGCCCAGATTAAATATTATTCTGGTTACTTCTATGATAGTATTTTTAAACAATATTGACACTTAAATTATTAAACTGAGCAAAGAAGATTGTCCCATTATGTGGGTGAGCCTTGTCTATCAGTTAAAGGTCTAAATGGAACAAAAATGCTGAGCCTTTCACAAGAAACATAGAATTCTTCCTGCTTGATGGTCTCTGATATGGAACACGGGATTTTTTCCTGAATTTGAACTCAACCTAAAGGATCGGTTCAGCTCTTGCTAGGTCTTAAGCCTTTCCATATTTAGGTTCTACACTGGAACTGTTCCATTAACTCTCTGCTGAGTCTCCAGCTTGTCAACTGTATCTGAAGATTTTTGGAATTGCCAGCCTCCACGATCACAACAGCTATATCTATGTAATAAATATCTTTGCCTCTTTATATTTATAATCCATTTTGGTTCTGTTTCCCAAGAGAACCCTGAATAATACTAATATAGCATGAATTAGTTTAGCAATTTAGTAATTAGTGACAGTTACATAAAAATTTTGAGTAATAAGTTAAGATTACTTCTTGCCAGAAGTCAAGGTAGAAAACTAATAAGATATGTAAAATAGGTCAGAGTAGACTGATATGTAACAAATTATTCAGGTAATGACAAACAAGAAATTTGAGATAAAGTTATTAACTATTTTTATCTAAGCACTTCCTTTAAAATGTTTGAACAATCATTTGCTAATGTTTTAAGGAAAATGTAATAAATAAATAAATAAAATAAAGTTTTGATGTGACTTAAATCTGCCAAATTTCACAAACATTTATCTGTTATAACTGCTCATTACAATATTTTTAAAATTCATCTTTTAATCTTAATTCTTATGCTCACTTTAGGTATAAGCTATTTTTAAATTTCACTTACAACAAAAATAAGTGACTAAAACTTGGTAAGAATTTCCCCCCATTAGACTTTTTTCACTCATACAGTTGTATTATTCAAAGAAGTCCTAATTTCAGAAATAAGCTATCACATGTTGGGTTTAACATTTTAAAAAAATACACTAAACCAAAAGGCAGAAATACAATAAGCATTCACTTTCTGTGAATTCTAACTTACATGTAAATCTAAGGATTGAACATATAACATATAGTCATATCTCACTATATGAGAGGCTATATCTCTGAAAAATTAGAATTAAAAATAAAACCCACTAATAAACTATAATAAGCTTATCAATATTTATAAGATACACACACCCCAAACAGCAGAAACACTCTTTAAGTACACACTAATTATGTAATAAGATAAGCCATATTTTGGGCCATAGAATGTTTCAATATACTTAATGGATTTAAATAATTTAATGTATATTATTTGTCTGCATTATAATTAAATTAGGAATTAATAAGAGGAAGCTATCTATAAATCTTTTAGCATAAGCAAAAGAAAAATATACCTCTAAATAACCTATACATCAATGAAAATATCAACATGTTAATTATTAAACATAAGTGAAATCAGTGCTTAGGGGAAATAAGTAGAATTGAACATGCTCATTAAAACAAATGTACAAAAAGCTTATATTTATTACCTAAGTGTCTACCTTAAGAAATTTATAAAAAAGAAAAGGTTAATCTAAAATTAAATGGAAGAGAAGAAATAATAAATGTAGAAGCAGAAAACAGATAAACAGAAAGCAGAAATATACTAGAGAATATCAATGCAATAAAAAGATTTTTCTTAGGAAAAATCAATAAAATTTATAAACCTCCAGGTAAGGTGATCATAAAATATGAGAAAAGTAAATTATCAATATCAGAAAAAAGAGAGGTGACATTATTGCAGATTTCATGCCTTAATAAGTTAATAAAAGAATGTGATAAAAATCTATGTCAGTACATTCAAAAGCTTAGATAAAATGAATACGGACCTTCAATGACAAACTACAATCTTAATTCAAGAAGAAATACAGAATCTAAATAGTTTTTTTTTAATTGATATTGCAGACAAAACCTTCTTTACACAAAACTGCAGTTTGTTATGACTTTACTAGGGAATTCCACCTAATATTTAAAGAAAAAACTCCAATTCTATAACTTTTTTTTAAAAAGATGGTAGCAGGAAATACTTCCCAGCTCATTATATGAGACTAGCATTGCCTTGATACACAAACCAGACATAGATGTAACAAGAGAAAACCACAGAATGACATTCCTCATGGCCACAGAAACAAAAGTCTATAACATAATTTTTACTAAATCAAATTCAATGATCTATAAAAAGATAATACATCATTGTTACTAAACAAAAACAAACAAAAAAAGCAAAACAGGGGTTTGGCTGCCTGTCACCACAAAAGCCTAACTCGTAAGGCAGGTGCTGATGAAAAAGGAAAAGGTGCTTTTATTCAGAAGCTATGACATCTTGGAGAACAGGGGACTTCCTGTGTCACATCTCATTTCCTCTGAAAAAGCCCAGACAAATGTTGTGGCCACTGGCCTGAGTGACTGTGGAATGCTGAAGATGGCTTGTCGAAACACGAGGAAAACATTCACACGGACAACCAAGTCCTGTGGAGAAACAGGGACAAAACGGCCACTCTCTCTATTGGAGAGCGCCATGTCATCATTTCTAGTGGAGAGCACCCCATTTTCCCACCTAAGCAGGCTTTTATTAAGAATACAGACACAGTTTGTGGATTATAGTCTGGCAGGTAAGATCAAAAGGAATAAGTAGCTTTCAAAGGTGCTGGTAGATCTCCCTCTGGGATTCTGGGCTGAGAGTTTGTGTTTTATCACTTAAAAAGACTACAAAACCTAAAAGGCTAGTCTCATTTCCTTCCTGTGCCTTCATATTCTAACTCAATAGGATCCTCCAGCAAACAGATCTCACAGGATCTTGTATATTCTATGTCCCAGGCCTGATTACCCCAGGGGTACGCCATCTCTGGTCTGGGCTACACCACCCCTGTTATTTCCGCAGGCCTAAGTTGGGCAGAGGAGACAAAGGCAACCAGGAGACTTGAATTCTCACAACTAAGAACAAGGATTCAGGCTTTGACAAAACCGAGGGGGCAGGGATCGATGTTGATCACCCCTTCATTTCCACAGCCCGTGAGTCTCTTCCCTGAGGCCTCCATGTGATCATTCCTGTCTTAGGTGATTCCCCCCATGGGAAATCTTACCCATCATCAGCTAACTGATCAAGCATAGGAGGTCAGGCAATGAACAGGCAGCGTTCATGCCAGGGAAATAAGTTTTGTCTCCTTAGTGGCTCCTGGTTCGGAGGTCTCTCACTCAGCCTAAGTCACTGGGGGTTATAGCTTTCTGAGACCAGGCAGGGTGGACTCCAACAGAAAAAACCCAGCCATCATCAGCAAGACCACAACAAAAAGCAATGTCCAGAGTTCTTGCTCCATTTTAAAGTACATTCTTGGTCTGACTGGAGTAGCTCAGTGGATTGAGTGCTGACCTGTGAACCAAAGGGTCACCAGTTTGATTCCCAGTCAGGGAACATGCCTGGATTATGGACCAGGTCCCCAGTAGGAAGCAAGTGACAGGCAACCACACATTGATGTTTCTCTCCTTCTCTTCCTCCCCTGCTTCCCCTCTGTCTAAAAATAAATAAATAAAATTTTTCAAAAAAACCGTATAGTCCTTTGGAGCCCAAGGCAGCTGCTAAGCAGTCTCACTGTAGTTTATCATGTTCCTGGTTGCTGTCTAGCTTCAGACTCCATCTTGGAAACTGGAGGTGGAGTTTGAGTATACATAGGCTGAAGTACCCATGGGTATGCAGCTGGTAGGACCTTGAGATCATGTGCTCCCAGAAGGGAGAGTGCAGGGATATATCAACAAATGCTTCACCAGGTCAACGAGAGAGACTCTGCCCTGGAGGCCATAGGCCATGTGACTGCTTAAGGTCATGTGGCTCATGAAGAGGACAGGCCAGTGCACTGGTGTGGGTCCTGAGCAGTGAGTGACAAAAAAGAGACAGAGTATTTCTTTGTTCCTGTGAGGCTACATCCACTTTCTGGTTATGGGACAAGCCAAGTACTTTCTCAGAAAGAGCAATTAACTTCCTAAATCTTGTGCACTTTGGTGAGTCTACCTCCCAACCAAACCCTTCTTTCCCTAGGCTAGACTGACAAGCCACTGTTCTGATTTCTACAGTGCATGTTCCTGCCTTCCCCATCTCACTCCAATTTATCTCTGGAAGTGTGACAGCAAGAGCTTTTACCCTTATCGAATTATCTTTCTAGCTTTCAGGTGTGCTCTGGCTCCATCCATTCATCTTTCCACCATTCCTGCAGGATGGGAGACTCCCTGGCTACACCACAACCAATGTCCCAAGGCTGTCCAGCTTCCCTGACCTTAGAGCTTCAAGCCTCATTGAAGTGGCTGCAGTGGCTAGGCCAACTCCAGGCAAACACTCTACTAAATCCTGGAACAGTGACTGCTCCCACTGCAGGGAGGTGGTGCCCTGCTCCTCAGGGTGTCTGTCAGGGTACTCACCATTGCTGGTTGATGTATTCAGGCAGCTGAAATGCCATGATCAGCTGACCATGATCTGGACTCCTCACCTCACCCAACAAGAGGCACTCCCTCCTCCATGCACCTTGGCACAGTCTGCCAAGCAGTTGGGCACCTTGGCTTGCTGAGAAGGTGCAAATTGAGAGTAGTGGCTCTTCCACTGATACCTTTATAGCTAAGTGGGATTTATCTCAAGAATACAAATCTGATTTAATACTTAAAAATAAAGATTATCTTATGACAGACTTGAAAGGACAAAGCTGGCACGTTTTACTATCATGGCACCATTTGTCAAGCAGGCCTATATCCTTGTTAAACATGAATGCCATTTTACTCTTCTGAACTTATATCTGCAGGACTGGAAAACTACTGGAAAAATAAGAACAGAATGTGACTAACTGCCCCCACAGCTACAGGCAAAATATAACATTGGAACAAACAGAAGCTTATGCAAAACCAACAAAAACCTTCTGTGTTGCAATACCCCTAACATCCCAGCACCCACACAATAGCAACCCCCAACCCTTTTATAATCCAATAAAAATTCAAAGCCACTATATTTTGCTGCTGGTCTATCTCTCCACCGTTTGCCTCTTTCCTCCTTTGGAGAGTGAATAAAACTACTCTCTGCATTTCCTTCCATTTGTGAATTCTTTCATAGTTTCTGTCAAAGGCCATCCTAGCAAGACTAATAAAGAAAATACAAATGATCATCTGAAGCATTTGACAAAATTCAGTCTTCATTCATGGGTGAAACTCTCAGCAGATTAGTAATATAAGCAAATTTTCTCAGCCTGGTAAAAGGCATTTTTAAGAAAAATATAACCAACATTATATTTCATGTTTTTTTGTAAAAAAATGAATGTTTTTCCTTTAGGGTCAGAAATAAGAAAAAGATATCTGTTCTAGCTTGTTATATTAAACATTTATTAGAGGTTTACCAGTTCTATAAAATAGAAAAATAAAATCATATGTTGGAAAACAAGAATTGTGTTTTTATTGACAGATGACATGGTTGTCTAAAAATTCTAAAAAGCTACAAAAATCCCTACTATAACTAGTAGATATGCCTAGCAATGTTGAAGTATGCTCCCTCTATTTCCCCTTTGTTGTGTGTTTTAATTATAACTGGGTGCTATACTTTATCAAATATTTTTTCCTCATCTATCGATATGATGGTGTGATTTTTGTATTTCATTTCCTTTATATGATATTACTTTTATTGATTTGAAAATATGCCATCCTTGCATCCCTGGGACAAATTCCACTTGATTGTGGTATATGATCTTTTTAATGTATTGCTGGATGTGATTTGTCAATATTTTGTTGAGGATTTTAGCACCATGTTCATCAGTTATACTGACCTGTAGTTTTCTTTCTTTCTTATGTCTTTACCTGGTTTTGGAATTGCTCTCATAGAGTTTGAGAATGTTACTTCTTGACTTTTTTAGAAAAGTTTGAGAACGTTAGGATTTAGCTTTTCCCTAAATATATCATAAAATTGTCCTATGTAGCTGTCCAGTCCAGGGCTCTAGTGTTCCAGGAGTTTTTTGATAACTGCTTCAATTTCATAGTTGTTATCAGTCTATTCAGGCTTTCTGTTTTCTCTTGATTCAGTTTTAGAAGACTGTATGTTTCTAGAACTTTGTCAATTTTTCCCTGGTTGTCAAATTCCATGGCATATAGTTTTTTATAGTAATTTCTTACAATCCTTTGCATTTTTGTGATATCGGTTGTAATTTCTCCTCCTACATTTTTTATTTTATTTACTTGGGTCCTGTCTCACTTTTTGTTGATTGGCCTGGTTAAAGGCTTGTCAATTTTGTTTACATTTTGAAAAACCAACTCCTGGGTTTATTGATCTTTTGATTTTTTCTTTTAGTCTCTATGTTATTTAAATATGCTCTGATCCTGTTCTACTTGCTCTGGGCTTTGTTTGTGGTTGTTCTTCTAACTCTTGTAGATCTAGGGTTAGGTTGTTTCTTAAGATTTTTCTATTTTTTAAGACATTATTTATTTGCTTTTAGAGAGAGGGGAAGGTAAAGAGAAAGAGAAGAAAGAAACAACAATGTGTGGTTGCCTCTCATGTGTCCCCTACTAGGGTCCTGGCCCACAACCCAGGTATGTGTACTGACTGAGAATTGAACCTGCAACCCTTTGGTTCACAGGCCAGCACTCAATCCACTGAGCCACACCAGCCAGAGTTTTCTATCTTTTTTAGGTAGACCTGTATTGCTATGAACTTCACTCTTAGGATCACTTTTGCAGTGTCCCATAGGTTTTCAGCTCTTGTGTGTTCATTTTCATTTGTTTCAATTTTCTTTAATTTGTTGAGGCTTGTTTTATGTCCTACCATGTGCTATATCTATGAAAATATTACATGTGCTTTTGAAAAGAGTGTATATTTTGTTAATCAAGTCTATTTGATAAAGAGTGTTGTTCAATGCCACAGTATTCTTGTTGATTCTTTGATTGGAAAATTTATCCATTGTTGACACAGTAGGGGTATAAAATCTCCTACTGTGAGTATGTTGCTATTTACATCTTTCTTGAAGTCCTCCAAGATTTCCCTTACATGTTTTGGTGCCCCTATGTTACATGCATATATGTTTATAAAGATTATAACTTCTTGATGGATTTTTCTCTTGAGTATTACATGGTGTACTCCTTTTTCTCTTTTTGTGGCCTTTGTTTTAAAATCCATTTTGTCTGATATAGGCATTTCTACTCCAGCTTTTTTTCCTGTCTGTTTCATTGGATTTTTTTTTTCGGCCCTTCATTTTCAACCTTTTGAAAAATTGTTTGGGCCTCTTATAGACAGCACACATGCAGTCATGTTTTCTCATCCATTTACCTACTCCACATCTCTTGATTGGAACATTTAATCCATTTAAATTTAAGGTTATTATTGACAGGTACTTATTCATTGACATTTTTTCCTTTATACCTCTGTTCTTCTCTCTCTCTCTCCTTCACTCTTGTTCTCACTCTTTCACTCTACCTCTTTCTTCATCTTATTTTTTTATTTAGTTTTAGAAAGGGAGGGAAGAAAGAGAGGAAGAGAAACATCAGTATGTGGTTGCCTCTCGTGTGCTTTCTACTGGGGAGTTAGTCTGCAACCCAGGCATGTCCCCTGACTGAGAATCAAACTGGAGACCCTTTGGTTTGCAGGCTGGCACTCAATATACTGAGCCACATCAGCCAGGAAAGACAACTGCTCTTGTAACACAAGTTATCAGGGGATGGCACAAACGTAGTCCTCCACTACCACAAATTATGCAGTGCAGTTTCCCACATTTGGGGAAATTTGTTTCTCTGTTTTGGAGTATTTTTCTACCTTGTCTAGCTTGCTGATTTAAATCTCAGTTTCACTTAGCCTGCTTTTAATTCTATCTACTGTGTTCTTCATTTCAAATATTCTGTACTCTCCATTTCTTCCTGGAACTTATTGATAGTTTCTATGTCATTATTCATTCTGGTTTAGTTCACAGTAAGTTCCTTGTAGCTTCCCTCTTCTTTGTAGTTTTCACTGAGCTCCTTGAGCATCCTTATAGCCATTATTTTGAACTCCATGTCTGATACTTTGTTTGCCTCTATTTCACTTAACACTCTTCTTGGTATCCCTTCTTTCCTTTTGATTGGGTGTTGTTTCTTTGTCTCCCCATTTTAAGTGACTCTTCTAATTTGTTACTGCACATTAGACAGATTTGCTTTGACTCTCTGTCTTCATGGGGTGAACTTTGGTATTAGGAGACCTGTGGGATTCAGTGATGCCGCCTCCTTTTTCTCCCACTCCTGATGCTCTTGTGATACCCTTTATGACATTTTTGTGGGGTCTCTGGTAATAATTAGGTTTTGGTTGTTGTTGTGTTATTCTTTGCTAGGTCCTTCTCTCAGGTTGACTGACTGAGAGTCACTCCACTCACTATGTTTTTGTATCTTGCTGTACAGGCATTGATAGAATGAAACTAAACAGCCCAAGAAACAAACCCACATCAGGAAAAATAACCCCCACCAACAATTACACTATCAACAGCAAATGAGCCAATATTAATAAAGGTATAAAGATTCTAATACTATTGTAACAAGTGAAAAACAAGTATGAGATGACTAAATCATACAAACATGATTTTGAGAGGGTAGAGAATAAAGCAATAATAAATGTAAGGAATAGACATCTAGTGAAGAAATAAAGAAAGCAAAACTTACATCATAATCCAAGAAGGAAGGGAAGAAGCTGGAATGGAATAAAAGAAGTGAAGCACAGAGTGCTTAGGTTTAAACAGAAATGTAATATATATATATATATATATATATTGAGAGAGAGAAAAAAAATAGGAACCACATTGTAGAAAAAGACCTACCACAGCACTATCAACAACAAATGAGCAAAGGTTAATATAGGTGGAATGGGAATAAGAGGGAAAATAAAAGAAAGAAAAGCTTAAGAGTTATATAGAAGAAAGAGAAGTGATTTTGAGAGGACAGAGTGAGAAGCAACACTAAGAGTGAGTAATTAAAACCAGGTTAAGACAGGCAAAAATTAAAATTTAAAACAATAAAAGAAAGGTCAGGAGTAAGGCAAAATGAAGTGGTAGAGGAGAATAGTAAACTTTGAGATTTGAAATACAAAAATAGTGAAGATCTAGAAAAAAATTAAAGAAATGCAACACCAGCCACCATACACACATCAACAAGCACAGATTGATAAAGGTGGTGAGAGAATAAAGAAATTTTTAGAATGGGAAAAATAATGAGATGACTGATGACAAGAAAAATGGTTTTGAGAGCCTGGAGGGGGTAGAAATAGTAAGAGTATGGCATGGAAATAAGTTATAACAAGATAGAAAATAAAATTTAAAATAAAAATAAGAAAAAGAAAGAATAAAGGAAAATGGAGTAAGAGAAGGGAATAGCAAAATATGAGATTTGAAATAAACTATAATACAAAAACTAGTGACCTAATAGACACAGAAATGAATGTTAAAAAACAGTGCAGGAGAGAAAATAATGCAAATCATGTAGACCACAGTGAAATTCATCTCAGCAGAATCTGATGTTTACAACTGTCTTCTCTTTCTGGATACTCCCCTGGTGATGTCAGGTGGTTTCCCATTCTGGCCCTAGGGAGCCTTCTTGAAACTACAAGTGATCCATAGTCTGTGGCTATCTCCTTAAATTGTTAATCTAGTCGATCTGTAATCAGCAGTCAGGTTTAAGCACCTCAGGGTGGGACAGAATAATTATTGTGAGAAAGTTTATTGCTTTTCCTCAGGCTGACGCCACTTGGAGGGTATTACTTTGCCTAAGCAAGATGACTTCTGCAATATGTAGAATGACTCAGCACAGAGATCTTGATGGCTGCTCCCTGAATTCTCTCCATAAAGCCATCATCCCCTGACTCTCTTCAAGTATCTCTAGTTCATTCTGCCCACCTTTTGCTGGGGCCCAGGGTAAATGGCTACCAGTGACATTGTGTACATTGGACCTTCAAGAGAATATCTGTGTCTCCAGCTGTCTCTCCAGCTGTCTCTCCCTAGCAGACAGAAACCCTACTATTTTTTGCATTTCGACGTTATCTGGGTTCCTTTCTGGCTCTGATGCTGTATGCTGGGAAGCCCAGCTACCTGGTCAATGAAATTTCCCAATAGCACTTCAGCTGCCACCTGTGGGACTCTAGCCAGATATTTTGCATCTTCTTTGCATTCCATACCAGCCACGTTGTACTGAAGTGGTTTCTTCTGTCTGTCCATGTTTATAAGGTTTTTCTCCAGCTATTGTTTAGTTGGTTATTCCAGGTGATTTTATCTACAGTTTAGTTGTAATTCCAGATTGGTCCTGGGAGGAGGTTAGTGTAACCTCCACTTACTCTTTCCCATGTTGAATCTTCTCTAATAATTATAATTATCAGATGCCAATTGTCTCCAACATTATTTATAGATTCAATGCGATTTCTATTTAAATTCCAGCAGGCTTTTGTATAGACATTGTCAAGCTGATTCTGAAATTCATATGATATTTCAGAAGACCAAAAACATACTACTTTGGAAAAAGAACAAATTTAGAGAACGCATGCTAATTTATCTAATTGAACTATGATACATGCAACAACTTGGTTAAATCTCTAATTATTCCATGTATAAGAAGACAGACTCAAAAGTGTTCATACTGTAAGCAAGCAAGAGGAAAAAGTAATATCAATAAAAATATTTCCTTTTAGGACCATTTATTTCATATTCTTGAATATGCAAATTAAACTATTTAAGATAAAGCAGATAATGGGCTGACTAAGGAAGGGTAAAGAAAGGGATTGACTGATTATAAAGAGGTTGGTTGAAATGTCCCTTTTCTTGATTGTGAGATCTTCTCATGAGTTTAGGCAGTCCCCATTTCACATGGTAAGGAGTTAAAGAAACATGCATCTCAGAAAGGAGTCCTTGCACTCTGTGGTTTAATGGTACCTTATATTACAGAAGTGTGCTAAGCAAGGATTTTGTTAGAATTTGTACTGCTTCCATTTACACCATATTATGCAAAGAGGGTCTGCCTGAATATACGTGTAAAAACATATTGTGTTGTACATATCATATATGTACCATTTATTGTGACTTATGATTAAATAATTCTATCAACTAGGTTTTTTCACACATTTATATTTTTTTAGTAAATGAGATGAAAAGTATCAAATTAGGTGCAACTTAAAGACAATTTCATTTTATTTCATATAAATTTATACCTGTTGTTGACATTTCATTTCCTAAAAAAAAGTCAACTGCTTATATCTGATAATCTCCACATATCATCCAACAGTCATACAGATCAATAAAGAGAACAAAGAAAACCAGCCATAATCTTTGTCCAAAATGAGTCAGAAAGAACACTACAGCTCCAAATGCTATGTGAATGAAGATAGGAACATCTCATTTCCTTCCACAGCCAGCTGGAGTGGCAATGTAGAAGCAGGGTTTGATGGGAATTTTTCAGGAAAAGAAAAGTACTACTCTGAAAGGGGAAATATTGCAAGTGGAGTTCAGGTTGATCATATCACTGGTATAGGGAAATTGAGAAGGGGCACAACTTTTGGGAGGAAAGATGTGATTTGGAACAAAAAGGCTTCTGTTGGTGGTAAAGGGGAAGTTTGATGTAAGCAATCAAAATTGTTTCCATTATAAACAAATAAAAAATTTTACAAAATCAACTCGTTCTATCAAAAAAGTGCCAAACATTCCAACAGAAGAAAAGATCCTTTAACTTATAAGTCTGCCAAACCCCTCACTTCAGCCTATGTTGAAACAAGCAATTAAGCCAAAACTTTTCAACTTAATTATTTTTCTCTATTATTATTATTTATATTCAATGTCATTGATTTCTGTTCTTATTTTTTTATTTTTCCCTCCTCCTTGCTTGGAATTTTATTTCTTCTTCATTTATAAGTTTCGTAAGGTTGGACACTTAACAAACCCTTTTATAAACATGCACTGCTACAATTTCCCTCTAAGCATTTCTTTCATTGTATTCACAAATATCAATTTGCTCCATTTTTATTTTTATAGTTGTCAGGATTTATGAAAAGAAACATTCTATAGTTGTTATCAAAGTTCCTCTGTACATACCATGTATTTTTTTTCTTTTTTATTGTTGATCAGTTACAGTTGTCTCACCTTATTCCCCATTGCTCTCCCCTACCACATCTCCCTGCCACTCCCGCAGTCAACCCCCCATTGTCTGTGCCTATGAGTCCTTTATTCGTGTTCTTTGGCTTGCCCCTTCCCCTTTTTTACCCCGTTATCCCCGTTCCCCATCCCTTCTAGTCACTGTCAGTTTGTTCTTTATTTCCAAGTCTCTATTTCTATTTTGCTTATTTGTTTGTTTTTTTCATCAGGTTATATTTATACATGTGGTCATATGGTATTTGTCTTTCACTGCCTAGCTTACTTAGCATAATGTTCTCCAGTTCTATCCATGCTGTCCTGAAGGATAGGAGTTCCTTCTTTCTTTCTGCTGTGTAGTATTTGATTGTGTAAATGTACCACAGGTCTTTTGGCCACTAATTACTGATAAGCACTTAATCTGTTTCCAGCACTTGGCTATTGTAAGTAGCGCTGCTAAGAACATTGAGGTGCACAGGTTTTTCTGAATTGGTGATTCAGGATTCTTAGGGTATAGTCCCAGCATCACTGGGTCACTAGAAAGGCAGTTCCATCTTTAGTTTTTTAAGGAAATTCCATACTGTTTACACAGTGGCTGCACCAATCTTCATTCCTACCAACAGTGTACTAGGGTTCCCTTTTCTCCACAACCTCACCAGTGCTTGTTTGTTAATTTATTAATGATGGCCATTCTGTACAGTGTGAGGTAGTATCTCTTTTTAATTTGCAACTCTCTAATTACTAGTGATGTTGAGCATTTTTTCATGTGCCTATGGGCCTTCTGCCTTTCTTCTTCTTGCCATTTATCCTGCTTGGTGTTCTAAGACTCTTGGAACTGTGTTTGATTTCTGTTCTTAATTTTGAAAAATTCTTAGACATTATTTCATTAAATATTTCTTCTCTCCAACTCTCCCCATCTCTTCCTTTTGGAATTCCAATCACACACATGCACATCTATTTAACATTGACCTACAAAACTGTGATGCCATTTTCTCTTTTGTCTTTGATACTCTTAGTTGCAGAATCACTAATTCACACCTATCTGAAATGTGATCTGATCTTGAATATCATCCAACTTTTTAATTAAATCATGTAACATACTAATTATGTAATCATTATTTTAATTCACTTGCATATAGTTCTAATATCTATGTCATCTGAATGTTTTTTACTATTATTTTGTCTCTTGTTTTTTCTTAACTTTTAATATGTTTACTATATATTTTTGTTACTATTAAGAGCCAGGCACCTGCTGTAGAAACAAAATGACGGTAAATAAGATTTTATGACTGAAAATAGGCATGTATTTCCTTCCATTGTTTCTTTAGCATGGATTTGAGATAATCTACAGATTTGGTTTGGGTTTGAGCTTTTTCTTGTTGATATGCACCAATTCTTTTGGCAATATGTTACGATTATGGCAAGAACAGCTTTGCCAGAGTTTTTCCATGTTTATTTAGTATAAGATTTAGGTCTTTTCACTGTGTACATATCATAAGGATTCTGGCTTTTACAAGTTACTTGTTAACTGATTCTTATTAGTATGGATATGGGTAGGACAAAAGAAATGGCAGGTATGTGATGTTCTAATTAATCTTCAAACTGAGGCAGCATCTATTTCTTAGTGTCTTGGGGACATGGCCTTGTCAGTAGTCCTGCCTCTTCCCTAAATTCAGTTCTTCAAAGAGCATGCATTCCTGCTCCTCATCATGATGGAAGAGGTGTTCTTGTGATTTCTCCAGCTGCAATGTATTTTTCCAATGTCCAAAGAAAACAATGTTTATGATCCTCTTTCTATAGATTCCTGGCTTTTATTCTGTAAGAACAATGGGAGAGGAGTTACACTGGAATGTGGCACTTCCTACAATGTCTGCTCTTTCTCACCCCCATTTATGTATCCAAAGGAAGATTTGCCTGATTTTTCAAGTTTTTCTTTCATTTCCCACAGGACTTCATGGAACAAAATTTTGCAAAAGTATGCAGGTTCTTTATATATTATTTAACCCCAATACCCTCATTTTCTCACTGCCAGTCTCCCTAACTGAAAAGTTTCCAATTCTGTCATGCTGTATTTTTTCCCAGATAAAACAGCTCTCATGTGAGTCACATGTTGGCTCTGGTGAATATTTAGATTTGGGACCAGTTGTTGCCCTGTGATATTTTCACTAGAAAGTTCAGCAAAACTCTGGACTTGCTATTTGTCCGATTTTTTTTTTTCATTTTAAGGTCAAAAGCCATGCATTTCCCAGTTCTGTAAATACCTAGCCAAATCCAAAGTGTTTTAAACATCAAATTTGTAATCTTCTGTCCACAACATTTAGGTGTAGTCATGGCAGAATATGGACCAATACTAGCTCTTGTACAACAGTGATTTGGACATTAGAACACACACACACTTCTCTCCTTCCAAGTGATAAGTTTAATTTTCTTATATGACTTACTTTCACTTCAGAAAGATATGTAGCTTGAGCTAGTGATCATAAACAGATGATGGCTGTGTGCTTATTACCCCTTAAGTCTCTAGCAGTTTTCTGTGATTCAGGAGAAATATTTGGTTGTTCTGTTTGTTTTCTAAAGACTAAATTAACTTTTTATAAGTACTCTCCAGTTAAGAGGGGCCCTACCTGGCTGATTCATTTTATGCCATTGAATTCTCCATTCAGGATAATTGGAAATTAGTATTCCAAAGTTAATCCAGAATGAGTATTTTTCTTGAATTATAATGGGACAAAATTCTCAATATAGCTAAGAGAAGAAGCCAGAAAATTAAAATCCTGGTCAGAATGAGTTATGATGTCTAAGGAAAGATGAGGTTTAAGACAGGAAAAAAAAATTATCTCCTTAAGTATTCTCACAAACATACATGATATCTTACAAGATCTTATTAAGGACTTTAACAATAAAAAACAAAAAGGATTAAAAAACAATAAACAAACAAATCTGAATTTGCTTAGAGACTTAAAACCAAATGTGTATAAATTTTTGCTAGATAAAATCTAAAATATGTCAGAATGTATACATTAAAAATTGTTGTTTAATATTGGGTGCAATATTTAGAAGGTATCTATAGAAAAATTTTGCTCACTGTTTATGTGAAATTTCCATATAACTAGGCATTTTTATTTTAATTTATTATATCTGAAAAACAGTCTTAATATCTGTATGTTTGGAGAACTTACATCAAATTGCCTCAGTATAACATTAAATTTTCAATAAGTACAATTAAGTTTTCTGAGTTTGAGAAGGCACAGCCTAGAAATAACAGGTTAAACCTTAACCCAGGATATTTACCACAGGAAGTTTTGTATGTGGGTAGAGATTGACCCACTAACTTTAGAGAAACCAAAAACTTCTTTTTCAGAATTATATATTTCTGATAATAACTATTGTTAAGTATCTAATTTTCAACCTTTTAAAAATTGGAAATACATATAAACTACTTTCACAGAAAAGACTGAATTACAAAGGTCTCTGTGTATACAAATTATTTGCATTATAGTTTTTAGTAAGAGAGGGTAGTTGAGCAGGAGATATGAAGTTGAATCTCAAATTTAAATTTGTGAAGTTATAAACATGCTTTGCAAATAAAGGATTGCCACCTTCTCCTCCCAAAAGCTAAAATTATTACAAATGTTACAAACTTGTTGAACCTTATTAAAGTTAAAGCAATTTGGGTAGATTTCAATTATTTAAGAATTATCTGTTTGGAATGATGAACTCAAAACAAGTTATTGATATATAAATAATCAAAAGTTTAAAATAGAATGAATTTGAAGATTTTTATTGAATGTAAATTCTTGATTTTTAGTCAGGAAGTAAGAATGACACTATTTCTACACATGAAATTAAAATATGTGTGAATTAAATTATGTTCAAAAATGTTTTTCTAACAATTTTAAGCTGAATTAAAAAATGACATTATGCCCTGGCTGCTGTGGATCACTTAGCTGGAGGTAGTGGGTTTGATTTCTGCTCAGGGCACATTAATGTTGTTCTCTCTCTCTCTCTCCTTTTCTTCCCCTCTCTATAAAGTCAATGAGCAGCTTCTCAGGTTAGGATTTTTTTTAATGACATTAAAGGGATTTGAGAGAGAAAATCCATAGGCTAAAGAATTAATAATAGAATTTAAGCCTGAGTCTAGGGTGTTAGAAAAACAATGTGTCAGCATGAAATTATACCCTGGCTTTAAAATGATGAAGAGTTAAATTAAGTATTTCTGTCCACCTCTATAAATCCATGTTTTTAACCATCTTCTTCTAACATCTTAATTCCAATTTGAGGACATCTTAATAAATGTCTTTTAGATTTAAATAGTGTTATAACTAATTAATTGGATGATGGACACACAATTTACCTTATTCTAATTCTGTGTGCTTATGTGGTTTGATCTGCATGTAGTAATAAGTTTCTTTACTACAAAATATAAAATTAACCCTGAATGGCATGGCTTAGTGGGTTAGGCATTGTTCTGCAAAATGAAAGATTGCTGGTTAGATTCCCCATCAGAGCATATGCCTGGGTTCTAGGTCAGGTCCAGCTAGGGTCACGTAAGAAGCAACCAATTGATGTTTCTTTCTTGCATTGATGCTTTCCTCCCTCTAATTCTCTCTCCCTTCCCATCTCTCTCAAGATAAGTAAATAAAATCTTTAAAAAGTTAATATTAGATTCCAAATACAAATTTGATTTTCTCCATTAATAGTATATTGCTAAAACTATATGCAACTGTGATGAAACACACAGAAGGTTAATTGCAATTTGCAATGTGTTATAACTATACAAACTGACTTCATCTAGGCAATGGGTATAGAGGACTAAGATACACCAGAAATCAGATGAATCTACCAAGGTGTTTCTACTTGTAATTTTTCTCTATGTGGCTTAACGTTTCATAGTTATTGTGGTTTAAAATTAATTGAACTTATTTGGGTTGTATTTTATAACATTCTTAATGGCTTGAATGATTTTTAAATCCATGAATTATATGATAATAGATGTTTATATTCAAACAATGACTTCAAAGAAACTCAATTTTTACAGCATACTTGCCCACAATTTATATGGGAATACTACTCAAATGGATGCAAAGACTGAATTTTGACCCATCAAGGAAAAAAAAGTTCAGGCAAAATTTAAAATGCTCGAATTAATATGCTCTTTATTATTCATAAGGAATTCAAATAAACTGTATATCAGCTTGATTCTCTGAAGGAAAGTAAAAATTAACTGATACTGGGTCAAGATAATGCTAACTGAAATAATCATTTAGACTGATACATTTTAGCCTTCTTTCTAACAATAAATGACAGGATCTATTAAATTGGTAAGGGAATGTTGCATATATAAAATAAAGAAGAATCTTTAGCCTATAAAAAGGACAAAGTACATAATAAAGCTCTAAAATTAAGATAAGATTATTAAAATTAACTTGAAATGCTAATGAAAATACTTGGATTCTAATATTACTAAAAATTAATAATAGGAAGTAGCAAATGGGTTAATTCATCCAGATACTACCCTAAAGTTCAAAGTGGATAAGAAGAGTAAATCCTTTCCTGTTACTAAGGGGCTGTCTTCACCATGAAGAGACAAAAGACTGAGATAACTTAATTTCTAAGAATAAAGAATTATCTGCAGCAGGAATGTCAATACTGTGGAAATGTAAGCACTCCAAATCAAGCAAATTTAATCTTCACCAGATAATTACTTATCTAGAACAAAACAATTTGTATAAACATCCAATATGTTATGCATTATTAAGAATGAGAAAATACACAAAAAGTGTTGAATTCTATACAAATTTTATTTAGATAGAAATATATTGTTTTGAAACTGGTATTTTAGTTAAAGAATACATATAATGATATATTTTCATCTTAATTATATACTTTATTAGCAATTAATGTTCATAAAATAAGAAAAAAGGTACAATTACATTGTCAAGTATTTAAATACAAACACATATACATATATACATATATATAGTGTCATACTAAATTATAAAGACCAATATATATTGTGAAATAAAAGTAAAAAACATATGTTTTCTAGCTTTTTCCACTGAAATGGCTCAGAAGCACTGCTATTCTACAAAGCCTCCAGTGCTCAGATTCTAATATCTATTTTTGTATAATTTTTACACAAAATACCCAGGGTTCTCAAGGGAAATGTTCTCTTTTTTTTTTTTCATTCTGTATCTAAGGGAGGAGGACACAAAAGAAAGCCTGATAGACCCAATTGTACCATGAACTAAGATAGCTTTCAAAGACTACTCAAGTCATGGAGAAAAGAAATAAAAGGCAGTCCAAAGAGAGCATCTACTGAACAAGTTGGTATAATTTGAATATGAATATAGTAATGGCTATAGTTAATTAACATATATGATGCCTGAAAATCTATAAATTCATAATTAAACACATACAGCTTTTAAAAGCTATATGATCTTAAGATGGTAAAGTAATGACAAATACCATGAGGTCTTTGAGGTCTTTAAGTTGTTTTCTTTTAGAATTCATCAAATTTATTGTCCTTTAGATTAAAAGAAGAAAAAAACATACACTTTACAAATTCTTCAACTCAGTGGGAGTTGGAGACTTCTTAATGACAAACTTCAGAATCTGTGAAAGGACCACATGTTTATGGAGGAGAGCAAAAACAAGAAAGATCTCTTTGTTAACAGAAATTCATAAATTTGAGAGTATGTAACAAGAATTGTGTATGTGTGTATACACACACACTGAAGACCGATTTCCTCATTTTAGTCTTCATTCTGTGGATCTGAAATCTTACAAATATATTCTATGTATTCATAAAATGGCAATGTGCCCTTACTAAGGTTTTAACTTTCATCATCATAGAGCCTTGTGGGAAATGGATTTATTGAGAGGTGGGGAAGATAGAGCTTCTGCTAGAGAGCAGTACACTTCTGGCCAAGATGGAGACATAGGTAGATACAATTTGCCTCCTGAGACAACCGAAAGAAGAACAACAACAAATTTAAAAACAAAAAATAAACAGAACTGCCAGAAAATCAAACTGTATGGATCTGACAACCAAGGAGTTAAAGAAGAAACATTCATCAGATTGGTAGGAGGGGTGGAGAGGACTCATGGCAAGGTGGTGTCTGGTGGACCAGGTGATCCCATATTTACATATGGATAAACTGGAAGGAACAACTGGGAGGGAGACAGATCACACAACCCAAGGTTCCAGTGCAGGGAACCTCAAAACATCTGACTGAAAAGAACCTGTGGGGTTTTGTGGTGGTGGGAGAAACTCCAAGCCTCACAAGGGAGTGCATTGGAGAGAATCACAGGGTCCTAGAATGTACACAAAACCACCCACCAAGGAATCAGCACCAGAAGGGCCCAATTTGCTTGTGGCTAGTGGAGGAAGTGACTGAAAGCTGGCCGAGAGCCCAGCAAGTGGCATTGTTTCCTTTTTGATCCCTCCATAATGTACAGTGCCATGATGAAGCAAAATGGGTTGCCCCACCCTGGTGAATACCTAAGGCTCCATGCCTTATGATGTAGCAGGCACACCATGACAAAAAATATGTCCCAAATGGAAGAACAGGTTAAATATCCAGAAAAACTACAACTAAACAATAAAGAGATAGCCAACCTATCAGATTCACAGTTCAAAACACAATCGAGATGCTCACAGAAATGATTGACTGTGGTCCCAAAACAGAGGAAAAGTGAAGGCTATAAAAAGTGAAATAAAGGAAAATGTACAGAGAACCAACAGTGAAGGGAAAGAAACTTGGGTTTAAATCAATGCATTGGATGAGAAGGAAGAAATAAACATTTAACCAGAACAGAATGAAGAAATAAGAATTGAAAAAAAAAATGAGAAAAGGCTTAGGAACCTCCAGGACAACTTTAAACATTCCAACATATGAAGCATAGGGGTGCCAGAAGGAGAAAAGAAAGAGCAACAAATCAAAAACTTATTTGAAAGCATAATGAAGGAGAACTTCCCCAATCTGGCAAAGGAAATAGACTTCCAGGAAGTCCAGGAAGCTCAGAGAGTCCCAAAGAAGTTGAACCCAAGGAAGCACACCCCAAGGCACATTATAACTAAGTTACCCAAGATCAAAGACAAGGAGAAAATCATCAAAGCAGCAAGAGAAAAGGAGACAGTTACTTACAAAGGAGTTTCTGTAAAACTATCAGCTGATTTCTCAAAGGAAATCTTGCAGGTAAGAAGGGACTGGAAAGAAGTATTCAGAGTCATGCAAATCAAGGACCTACATCCAAGATTACTCTATCCAGCAAAGCTAGCATTTAGAATGTAAGGGCAAATAAAGTGCTTCCCAGGTAAAGTCAAGTTAAAAGAGTTCATCATCACCAAGCTCTTATTATATGAAATGTTAAAGGTATTATCTAAGAAAAAGAAGATGATCAAAAATATGAGCAGTAACATGACAACAAACTCACAACTATCAACAATCGAATTCTAAAAAGAAAAAAAGAAAAACAAACTAAGCAAACAACTAGAACAGAAACAGAATCACAGAAATGAAGATCACATGGAAGGTTATCAGTGGAGAGGGGGAAGGGAAAGAATGGGGGAAAAGGTACAAGGAATAAGAAGTATAAATGGTAGGTACAAAATAGACAGTGGGTGGTTAAGAATAGTCTGGGAAATAGAGAAGACAAAAAACTTATATGTACAACCCATGGACATGAGCTAAGGTGGGGGAATGCTGGTGGGAGGGCTGGTACGGGGTGGAGGGGAATAAATGTGAGAGGAAAAATGGGACAATTATAATAGCATAATCAATAAAATATATTTAAAGAAGAAAGAAGATAATAACTGTCACAAGTCCCGAAGTCACTATTACCCTCATGGTTTTCTTGTATGGAATTTGAACTGCACCTCTGTCCTGCCAGTGTGGTTTTATCTGGTACTTCCTTGAATTATGATTTACACTATCATGGAGCACATCATTTTTTATGACACTACTAGATGACAAAATTTAAGCACAAAATATATGGCTTTTGTGGTATAGAATATCCACGCCAAAAAAAAAAAAACAAAAAATAAAATACAGTCAGTTAAGAAGGAGAAGAATAGGTTTTGGAATTACTGAATTATAAAAGCTATCTGAGGCAGAGTTGGCTCTTGAGGGACACCATGCTGGAGGATAGAATTTGACTCAGATAAAAGACTGGAGGACACTAGAGATTGTAAAAATATGATGAATAAAACTCAGCTATACAATCATGGTAAATCTGTGGGGTGATGAAGAGGCCAACCTAGCCAAAACAGAGTATGTGGTATGTGGAAGTGAACAGATACTAATTATTCATTCAGAGCTTGCTTTGCAAAGAAGTCAGGCTCTACCACTCATATTTGGAAGATATTCAAATGCGATGAGGGAAGAGGGGAACTTTATAGTATAAATGGGGAGGGGCTTCAGTTATGTCCTGATTGGAGATTATTGACATGTGGAAGTGGTGTTGTACCATTAGGAAATGATATATCATATATGGTTGATTTAGAGAACATACTCTGCTTTCTTTGATTGGTCCTGAACTGGCAGTGGGGGTAAATATAAGAAAGTTGGCAGTCATGGACTAAGCCCTGATCATTCTTGACCACATATATTTCTAGCCTCTCTATTGTAAATTATTAAAAAATGTTTGGATTAAAATGAAACCCCTTGAGAATCAAAAGAAGGGGAAATTTCTTACCCCTTATGGGTGTCAATTGTTAATTCTCATTCTCATCCCCAACTATTCACAATGTTATTATATAAGCAAAGGAACTTTATTTTTTTAGAGTAGCAGAAGAATTGAATGACACTTTGAATTCTGAGAACAAGATGAGCAAAGACTAACATAGCTTTATAAGTAATTCAAGCAAAATTCTCTAATGACATTTGCTTAATCTAAAGGTATAGGGACCTTCTAATTCTCACTATTCTAACTATACTGTCTGATATAGAATTAAAAATGAATATTTGCTGTCTTTAAATTTCTTTATTGATCAGCAATTTTATTTTCATCTGAATAGTACCACCATATTATCTATCTTTCCTATACTCTTTTTCTAAAAGGTTTGAATCATTGCCGAATAAAGAACAATTGACCAGAATTACAACAGGATTTGTTCTATCTTTGGATGATTTAAAGCCATCTTCTTTATCCTTCAGTTTTTCTGTTGTTATCAGGCTTTTGAATTTTTTTTATTTTTATAATATCCACAAAAGCTAAAAGAAAAGTCCAAAATCTTAAATTAGGCATTTAATAGGGATATAAATGTAAAGTACTGGAGAAAAATCCAATCTTTGAATTATCTGAAAATTTCATTCTTCTAAGAAAGCCATGTTTCTTGTTAATGAAGACAATCATTTCTTTCTGTACTCAAAAATAAGCTTTCAAAAGGCAAATATAAGGTAAGCAATACATAATATCAAGTTATTTTTCTTGGTGTATTAGAAATAACCATGTTAAAATCTTAAAATCTTTCATTATCCTGATTTGTTCCTTGAAAAATATAAAAACCTGAAAGTAAATGCCTTTAGAAAATTCACAGATGTAGTTTGTAAATAAAGATTGCACTTGGTTATTTCTCTTCCTGGCTTTATGTTTGGTAAAAATAGATAGTTTGTTTTTATGTTCCTGTCTGATTTAGAAATAACTGCATTCCATTCAATACTGAGGAGGATTACACATGAAGTTAGCTAGAAACAGGGTCATGGGAAACTACAAAAAATCGAAACTCAGAAAGGAAAACAAGGATATACCAGGTACAAGCTTAAAAGAAAGTAACTTTTTTTGTGGTGGTAATTTAAGCAGCATTTACTGTTGGTAGAAGAGGAAATACTAATCTTGTAGACAAACACAGCAGTTCATGATGTTCCAGAATCTAGCATATTCTAATTTACACAGGAAAATTATCAAGGTTACAAATCATCTGGTCAACTAAAGCAAAACTCTAGCTAGTATTGTGACTGTGGGTAAACGCAGAAGTCAGAAACAGAAAGGCCAATATAACCTACATGTTTTTTGGTTTCAGTTTTGGTTTTGATTTGTTTTTAAAAATCATTTGTTGAACACCTACTGGAAATCAAATGGGAATGCAAAATGGCTTATACTACTTAGTGCACTCCAGCCCCAGCCCAGTAAGCTAGGGTTAGTCATGAAGTTCAAGCACAGTGGCAAACTTAAGTACTCAATACAGAAAATAAATTGTTAGGAAGGTTTCATTGTCAGGAATGAGAAATATTTGCTTTAGAAGACTTCCAGTGTCTTACCAAGAGCAGGCTTAGGATGTCTTCACTAAATACAGATAATTATCTGTAGAGAATATAAAAAAATAACAAAATTAACTAAATCAGTCTGATTTTATTATCACTATGCATTGGCAATAATAGTGATACGACACTTCTAAGGGGACTGACAAATCATTGTGAATTCTCCCCACCCACCACCTTTGTATGCCCCTTGGTTCATGGCTACCTAGACTTCATCTTTGGTCAACACTATATTCTAGGACTATAGGCAGAAAGATTTATTTTAAAATGCATTGGAATGAGAGGACTGAAGCTCTTTACATATTTCTTATTTTGTCTTGATTTGCTTTGGATGGAGGAAGAATATAGTTTTCAATGCCCCAAACTATGACAGGTCAAAAAAGAATGACTGTGACATTCTTTTAGAGGTTACAATGAAACCAAAGCAAACAAACACCTGCCTTATAACTGTTTTTTTCTTCAGTGCCCAATAACACAAAGCAACTGAGATTTGCAGAATTGTTTGTTACAGCAGCTATTGATTTCAACATTAACTAATATAATCTTCTTGAGTACTGCATATGGAAGCCCTCTGTCCAAAAGGGGATAGCTTTTTTCTATTTACTGTTTGTTTGTATATGTGAGTGAGTAATACATGTTTACTATATGGTCTATGACTTCTTGAATCAAATAGGGAAAGCTTGACACATTATCAAATTCCATCAACAACTCAAAACCCTGTCTTTCCCTCCTTACTCTTTAAATTTTTTGTAGGGGTGGGTGTGACAAAGAGTTTACTCAATTTTCAAGATACAACACAGAATAATGAATGAGAGTATAGCTTTTGAAAGTGGCCTGCCTACAGTCGAATTCTGCTGAACTAGCTTGCAGGCTCAATGTTGCATACAATCAAGTCTCATCCTCTTTCCACTTGACTTCTCCTTTCCAATATAAAAATTTAATCAGTAGAATTACAGGAATGCTTAAATAGAAATACTACATATTTCTCAGCAGTAGGACAATGAGATAAACCAATTATAAATAGTTCTGTCTTCTGAAAGAACTAAACTTTTTTTATTTTGTTCAGGTTCAGTGAGTATTACAAATGAAATCAGTTGAAATGTGATACATAGCAGGACAACTGCTATAAACATTTCAGGCTTTGCAATTCACAATTAAAATTCATCTAATTTTCATCTCAAAGCTGTTAAAAATGCACAGCTGAATGAATCAGCTGTTACTTATTGTAATATTCAATAGTACATTTGCAATTATATCAATGCAAATTTCCTAAAAAAACGATTTTTCTTTAAAGAAAGTACAAATTAGTCTTAAGGTTTCTTAATATTTAAATAAATATGTATATACATATGTATGCTTTGATATCTCCATTGAAAATTTCAATGAAACTATTTTACACTATTAAAAATATCATTTTATATTAATGAATAAAAGATGAACTGACAATCATCTTAATATTCAGTTATAAATTATCTGAGGAAGCATTTGAAGTCTGCAAAGATCAACATATTTTATATTTTCTATGTTATCCAAAGATTTCTAATTTCAGGAAATAATTTAAGAAAGAACTGAGAAGACTTAAGTTCATATTTTGTGCAAGAAAAAATTAGAGGGCTAACTGTAATTCCTTTCAATCACAATTTCAATAACCCGTTATCATTTATCTTATCATTACCATAATATCAAATCAATTGGTAGCACTTTGTTTTTATGACAGCCTCAGATTATAAAAAAAAACATCAGACTATTTTGAAAATGCAACTCTTTCATCCCTTCAGACGAAATAAACCTGAATAGTATAATCTAATAAAAATATAATAATATTTTGAGCCTAGATTGTATTATCTTTATAACAATATAATTATTAAGTATAATTAAAATTTATAAAGGAAGGGGTCTATGCTGGCAAAAGTGCCTAGATTTGGTAGTCATAATGTAACCCTTCTACAGGTTATAAATTATAAACATTTATTTGAACTAAAACAATTTTTAATTAAATTAAATAAAGTTGAGCTGTCTATATAAATGTACTGGATTACAAATTCTGGGCTATAAACATTTAACTATCTTAATATGTCTTTTACTCTAATTAGCTTTATGTAAATTAGTCTTTATAATTATACTAAAGAAACCTGAATTCTCTTAAAATGCTATTAAAGCATTCAGAAATGGTTTTTAGTAGTCCTGAAATCAAAATTTTGTACAGCACATTTTCTCATTGGAAAAGGCAATAGGAAATAAACTAAAATAGTGCTATATAAAACATTGTGTTCTTATTCATGCCCCATAAACATGGATGTCTGTGTAAAGACATTATTAGAGCATAATGTTGAAATGTTGCAGTCTCTCTGAAAGAAATATTTTAGTAAAATATCAACAAATAAATAATAAATTGCAAGCATGGATTAATGATAAGGAATAAGCATAAATAGAGGTGTGATAGAAGTAGGCAAGAAATAACTCAAGCAGATTTAAAGAGTCATCCTTAAAAAAATAAACAAAACACAAACTTTAGTACAAATTTTAAAAAAGCTTTAGTAACCAGACATTCATTCAGCCATCATTTATTAAATTGTATATAAGGTCTTTCCAGAAAAAAAATTCAACTGTTGTTAATATAACAAACATGGTTTGTGTGACATTGATGTAATCTTGCAGCCATGGAGAGTGGACCAGAATGCACATGCATGAACAACGATGACCTCACCATACTAGTCAGTGGAGGCAGTAGATGCCACTGAGTATGTGCACTATATGGCTATCCCATTCAAAAGGACTGAGCAAGTAGAGCAACATACATGCATCAAATTTTGCATTAAACTTAAACATTCCTCCATGGAAACTATACAGATGATTAAGAAGGCTGGAGCAATGGGTGACTGATGATTGGCAGGTTCATAATGACAATGTGCCCACTCATCTATCATGTCTCCTGCATAGATGTTTGATGAACATCATCAAATCACTCATGTGATTCACCCCACTACAGCCCAAATTTGGTTTCCTGGGACTTCTGGATTTTCTAAAAACTAAAATCACCTCTGAAAGGGAAAAGATTTTAGATGATCAATGAGATTCAGGAAAATACAATGAGGCATCTAATGGCAATTGGAGAATTGTGTGAGGTCCCAAGGTGCCTACTTTGAAGGAGACTGAGACATCCTTGTCCTATGTACCATTTTTCTTGTATCTTCTTCAATAAATGTCTTTAGTCTCATAGTTCATGCCTTGATACTTTCTGGACAGAGTTCATATAGTTTGTTTAGCTATAATTCTAACTAAACAATAGAAATACTGAGTATACCCACTGGAGGAGAGAAATTACCAACAAAGGAACCACCAAAAGGTAAAAATCCAAGTACAATAAGAGAGCCCACACAAACAGAAGAAAGACCAAACCTAAAGCATCCAGATAAGGAGATCAAAGAGACCACCTGGCTGGTGTAGCTCAGTGGATTGAGTGTGGGCTGTGAACCAAAGGGTCACCAGTTCAATTCCCAGTTAGGGCACATGCCTGGGTTGCAGGCCAGGTCCCCAGAGTGGGCCATGTGAGGGGTAACCACACATTGATGTTTCTCTCCCTGTTTTTCTCTCACCTTTCCCCTCTCTCTACAAATAAATAAATAAATTTTAAAAAAAGAAAATATTTTAAAAAGAGAGAGAGATCACATCACTGAATCCCATAGAACTCCCACCATAGAAGTTCACCCTACACAGATAGCTGCAAAGCAAAACATCAGGAAGTGGAAAATCAAACAAAAAGAGTCACCTAAAATGGGGAGACAAAAAAGGAACATGCAATCTAAAGGAATGGAATACTTCCCACCATGAGAGCTAAATGAAATGGAGGTAAGCAAACTATCACATATAGAATTCAAAATAATGGTTATAAGGATACTCAAGGAACTCACAGACAACAAGGAACTGAGTGAGAACTACAACAGTAGGAAAAGGAAATAGAAACTATAAACAAAAATCAGGAAGAAATGAACAATAAAATCTCAGAAATAAAAAACACATTAAAAGGGATTACAAATAGGCTGGATGAAGCAGAGGACTGAATCAGTGAGCTGAAGGATAAGGCAGGAAAAAACACCCAGAAAGAGCAGGAAAGGAAAAGAGACTCAGAAAGAATGAAGAGATAGTAAGGGAAATGCAGGATAACATAAAATGTAATAACATCCATATCATAGGGACACCAGGACAACATGAAATATAATAACATCTGTATTATAGGGATACCAGAAGGAGAAGAAGAAGAGCAAGGGATAGAAAACCTGTTTGAAAAAGTGATGGAAAACGTCCCTAATTTGAGGAGAGAAAAAGCCACACAAACCCAGGAAACACAGAGAGTCCCAATCAAGAGGAACACAAAGAGACCCACTTCAAGACACATCATAATTAAAATGGCTTAAAATGGCAAAATTCCAAGACAAAGAGAGAACCTTAAAAGCAGCAAGGGAGAAACAGGAAGTAACACACAAGGGAGCCCTAAGAAGACTAGCAGCTGACTTCTCAATGGAAATGCTCCAAGCCAGAAGGGAATGGCAAGAAATATTCCAAGTAATGAAAAGCAAAAGGCCTGCAATCAAGACTACTTTATCCAGCAAGGTTCTCAATTAAAATGGAAGGCAAAATAAGGAGTTTCCCAGATTTTATATATATATATATATATATATATATATATATATATATATATATATATATCTTTAATAAGAGAAGTCTTATTTTTTTGAGAATCTAAACTAAGTATAATCAGACCTTCACATTTTTTCAGTTAACTTAGAAAGAAACTAAGTATTATCAAATTGCCAAATTTTAGTGTCTTAGCTTTACCAGTCAGAACAGTACTTTTCATTTGTGAAATTAAAGACAAAAAGGAAATTGCTAGTTAGATAAAAATATCTCCCTTTCCACATTACAAATTTTACTACCTATAAGGCAACATCAGGTCTTTTAGTACAAGGCTGTGTTTAATAAATTAAATGATTTAATTTTAGCTTTATGAAATACATGTAATGTATAGGATCATTCAACTTAAAAAATGTAATTTTGATAAGTGATGGTAGTGTTTTCACAATTAAATTATGTATTTTGTAAGCTTGGTTCTGTCATTGCCACCAAAAAGTTTGAAGATTTAAAAATGTAGTAGAAAACATAATTAGTCCTATTAAATGCAATTCAAATAAATTGCTTATTGATTACTATGTACTAGTGCCTCAACGGAGACCTGACTTAAACTTATATTATTTTCATAGCTGCATTTCAAAACAGTTATCACGGAGATCACATGGTACATAAATTTAATAGACATTTTGTAAAAATAATTTTTATTATCTTTATTTTCTATTTTTAATATATTTTATTGATTATGCTATTATAGTTGTCCCATTATTTCCCCCTTTACTGCCCTCCACCTTGCACCTCCACTCCCACCCACATTCCTCCCCCTTAGTCCATGTTCATGGATTGCACATATAAGTCCTTTGGATTCTACATTTCTTATCCTATTCTTAACCTCCCCCTGTCTATTTTGTACCTACCATTTATGCTTCTTATTCCTTGTACCTTTTCCCCCTCTCTCCCCCCTCCCTGGCCCCTCCCCACTGATAACCCTCCATGTGATCTCCATGTCTGTAAATCTGTTCCTATTCTAGTTGTTTGTTTAGTTTGTTTTTCTTTCTTTTTCTTGGTTCAGTTATTGATAGTTGTGAGTTTGTTGTCATTTTACTGTTCATAGTTTTTGATATTTTTCTTAGATAAGTCCCTTTAACATTCCATACAATAAGGGCTTTTAAGATTCTTTCCTTATCTTTAATCTTGGGTAATTTAATTATGATGTGTCTTGGTGTGTTCCTCCCTGGGTCCAATTTCTTTGGAACTCTCTGAGCTTACTGGACTTCCTGGAAATCTGTTTCCTTCACCAGATTTGGGAAGTTTTCCCTCATTGTTTTTTCAAATAAGTTTTCAATTACTTGCTCTTTCTCTTCTCCTTGTGGGACCCCAATGTTTCAGATGTTGGAACATTTAAAGTTGTCCTGGAGGTTTCTAAGCCTGTCCTCATATATTTGAATTCTTGTTTCTTCATTCTGTTCTGGTTAAATGTTTATTTCTTACTTCTGGTACAAACCATTGATTTGAGTCCCAGTTTCCTTCCCATCACTGTTGGTTCCCTGTACATTTTCCTTTACTTCACTTTCCAGAGCCTTCATTCTTTTCTTTATTTGCAGCCATACTCAACCATTTTGTGAGCATCCTGATCACCAGTGTTTTGAACTGTGCATCTGATAGGTTGGCTATCCCTTTGTTGCTTAGTTGTATTTTTTTTCTGGAGCTTTGATATGTTCTTTCATTTGGGCCATTTTATTTATTTATTTATTTTTGTCTCAGCATACCTATTATGTAGTAAGGGGCAGAGTCTTAGGCATTCACCAGGGTGGGTCCACCCACGTTGCTGCATCATGTAACTGTACATGAGGGAGGGGTCAAAAAGCGAACAATGCCACTTTATGGGCTCTCGGTCAGCTTTCAGTCACTTCCCCCACTACCCACAAGCAAATTGGGCCTTTCTGGTCTTGATTCCTGGGTGGGTGGTTTTGTGAACATTCTAGGACCCTGTGGATCTCTCCAATGCACTCTCCTGTGAGGCTGGGAGTTTCTCCCACCTCTGCATCCCCTATAGGTTTTTTCAGTCAGAGGTTTTGAGGCTTTATTTTCCCTTGCTGGAACACTGCATTTCACATTCTGTCTCGCTCTCCTGTTCTTCTTCCTAGTTTATCCATGTGCAAATGTGGAACCACTCCATCTGCCAGCTGCTACCTTACCTGATCCAGGAGCCCTCACAAGTCCTTGCCCTCACAAGTCCTCCAGCTGCCTGCCTACAAGTCCCCTCCACCCCAGCTGCCCTTCATCCCTCCTAATGGTCTAGATAAATGTTTCTTCTTTAACTCCTTGGTTGTCAGACTTTCATACAGTTTGATTTTCTGGCAGTTCTGGTTGTTTTTTGTTATTAATTTTTTTGTTGTCCTTCTTTTGGTTGTGGGAGGAAGCACAGTGAATCTATCTATGCCTCTATCATGCCCAGAAGTCCTGTAAATATAATTTTAAAAATCATTTAGAAGATGCATTTGACTGGGAACAAAGACAAAAGGTGGAGTCAGCCTGGACTAGCAAATTTTTTTAAACTAAATCAAGAATTGATTGTACTTCTAACTACATACAATGATTATAAGATGTAGATACATTTTGGGTGGAAGGTTAGATATGATAAGTTTTGGATTCATATTTTATTTTGTTACTTATGCAGTAAGTGCTTAGGTATACCTATCTGGAATGAATTCAATGAAATAAATATTAATGAAAAAATATGCAGACAGTTCTTACAACTATGGATGTGAATTAAATCACACATGTAATTCCGAATCCAGGGAAACACCAACATTTAAGATAAAAATGAGAACCAATAAATGAAATTATAATATATTCCTACAGAGTTAAATTTAATATCAACTGTCCTCCAAAGGAGTAACGATGGAGCTGTTAAAAATTATAAAAATGAAAAGTATCTATAGGCAATTTTAAAAAACTGAATGTACACAAATGACTTTTGTCAGAGTCTTGTGATTTATGAGAGCACAAAGTAGGCTGCAGTAGGTTGAGACACTTACGGGAAAAAGAAAGTAGAAACATGAAGTATAAAGGAAAAAAGGTACCACAGGATCAAATGTTCATTACTGGAAAAAGAAATAGGAGAGATTAAAGTAGATTTAAATGCTTATGGGGAAGAGCTGTTAGTGAAGAAAATTTGAGAATAGAGTAAAAAAAATGACCAATTCATTCACTTGAGATAGGTGTGAGTTTATCACAAGAGATCGTACATTTACAAGCATTAGTTCTGCATTTCTATTTGTGACAGTATGCAAAGATGGGATGATTAGGTAGACAGAAGATATAGAGGGATAACATATAAAATATAAGGGACTCTCAGCTGTTGAGTTTAAATATATTTAATATATAACATGTATTATATATTATATATAATGTATATAATATATATGTATAAATAATTTGGTGTCCAGAATGTATCCAGATACACATGAAAAATACATAAATGAAAAATAGAGACATTCATTGAAGACAATACAGGATACAAGAAACATTGAAATAGGACAAGGTTGCCTCATTTGCCTTCAAAGTAGGCACCTTGGGATCTCACTCAGTTTTCCCAATTGTCCTCAGCTGCCCCATTGTATTTTCTTGAAGCTCATCAGTGGTCTAAAATCTCTTGCCTTTCAAAGATTAATTTAGATTTTAGAAAAGCCAGAAGTCACACGGTGCCAAATGTAGGGTGCAGCAGGGTTGAGTCACCTCAGTGATTTGATGTTTTACCAAAATATTCTGTAGGAGACATGATATATGAGTGGGTGTGTTGTCGTGATATAGCTGCCCATCATCAGTTGCCCATTGCTACTTTCCTTCTGAATCATCCTAACAGTTTTCATGGAGCAATGTTCAAGGTTATTGCAAAATTTGATGCAGATTTGTTGCTCTACTTGCTCAATAATTTTGAATGTGATGGCCACACAGTACACATGCTCACTCAATGGCTTCTACTATCCTTCTACTAGCCAGTACTACTTGTACTCACTAGTACAGTGAGATTGTCATTGTTCATGCATGTGCATTCCAGTGCACTCTCCTTGGCTGCCAGGTTACACTGATGTCATGCAAACCATTCTCATTGTTTTAACAATGGTCAGATGTTTTCCAGACAGATCACATAATATATATATTTATTTCTGTATATATACTTATGTTCTGTAGAAAGTAAATGAAATTCTTTCTTCAGAATGGTGTTGTTTATATGTAGAAGTGATGCAAAAGTAGAAGTGGAATATGGAATAAGGACTAAAAAGATAAGAGGCAATCTGAAATAGTCTGAACTAGTCACTATGAAAAATTACTAGGTAATATTGAGTACCCAGAATAAAGAAAAAAATCGATGACTGAATTTGATAAAGAATCTACTCATTTTTGAGTCCAGAAAAATTTAAAAAGCTTGTATTATACACAGGAAAATAATTCATTTATTCCTTCATTATCATTTGTATTGTGAAATTATTAAATAAAAAATCTTTCCCTTGTCATCTTCGCCTTCTCCTAGTAAGACGCAGGTCCACATAAAATAATAATATAACAATAATAGCAAATAAAAAGGACTTACTACATGTAAGGCTTTATTTTAAGGGATATATGTATGTATATATATATATGAATATGATATATCTCCAATTTAATTTCACAATCATCTTATAAAACAGATGCTACTATTATTCCTGATTTGCAGATAAGAAAGAATGGAGGTCCAGATAAGTTAATTCATAAACTTTTATATAATTAGAAATATTATATCTCTCATTTAAATAAGTATACAGGCTTTATCTAAGATCATGAGTGGATCTTAATTAACCTAATAAGAGGAGAGTCTTTTCTAGACCTCTGCTTCACTAATTAGTAGATTTAGTCTTGCTATCCAGGGTGATCACAAAGGACTATCCTTTTTCTTGCTATGAAATTCCAGTCATTAAGATTTGGCATCAGTTTCTCAGTAAATTTTTAGCATGATGAACCCAAAACCTAAATGGCAGTGAATTTTGGCTTCCCACTTCTTGCTGGATTTTTTATCTACAGAGTTTATAATTCCAAATCTAGCTGAAATTCTCGGTGTGGTCATGTTGTGGGCAGGTTGGTTTCTAGGAATCATAATGGCCATGGCCTGGAATCTCTACTGCTTTAATTTTACCAAGGATTCAAAAACCTTGATAGTAAGACACAATGTAACAGGCTGCTTGTCTTAGGCCTAATAATGTATAGGGCATCATAAACAAAGAGATATTCTTAAATAATATTATCTTTCTTTCCAATATAGTAAACAAACAACACATTTTGAACAAATGCCCACTTTTTATAGTTTTGTCAGAATTTTTTGTTAATTTTCTCATTTTTATGTTGCAGTCACCACTCAACCCATCAAATACCTCAAAATTATCCCATTTGTCTACTGCAAACTGCAAAGCAAACAAGATGGCAATCACTTTAAGAGTGACAGACATTATTTAGAAAAGTAATAGAACATATTTTATATACAAAAGAACAATATCAAAGGGAATAAATGATGAAAGGCAGCTCTTAAAATGGAATTAAAGACATAATGAAATAGATGTTTTTTTCTCTCTTCTGTGAGATGCAAGTCTTTTCACATTAAATGTTAGAGGTTATATAAACAATGAAATAGAAAGAAAAACCAAGGTATCATCATTTAGGTTCCTTTCAACAAACATCAATGAATTGGGTTATTTTAACATTAAAATATTCTTCAATAAAAACACATTTCATTATTGAGTTTTTATGCTTTGTGATAGTTGTAGTGATTAGAAAAACAAATAAAAATGGTAATCTGCATTAACTACATGAGAAAGAAACTGTCTAGGTCAAATAAGGCATCTATCTACTTGACACATCTCTTTAGTTAGTGAATTTTCCAAAGATAAGCAAAAAAAGCTTTCATCAAGTGACTTCTACAGGATTAGTATATTAAGCTGTCAGTCAACAGCTTCGAGAAATGGACTGACTTGATATATTCCTTGTTCCTTTATCTACCTGAGTATATAGAGTACTGTAAGCCCACTCTGACATAGTTAGATAATTCGCAGAAAAATAAAGCACCACAAATAACATATAGTTTTCCATAGGAAACCAACTAGATCCCAAAGGGCCTGTCTTTTACTGGATTTTTTTTATTTGTGAACATAAATTTGTAGTAATGCTTATCAGAATAAATATTCCATCCCTGACCATTGTGGCTCACTTGGTTGATCATCATCCCTCAAAGTGAAAGTTCACAGTTTGATTCCTAGTCAGGGCACATGCCCCAGTTGTGAACCCAGTCCCAGGTTGGTGAGTGCAAGAGGCAATCAATCTTTCTTTTTCTCCCTCCCTTTCCCTCCCTCTAAAAATAAATAAGTAAAATCTTTAAAAAATACAAATATTCCATGACATATTATTATTTGAATGATAAATATAAACTTCTTTAACATCTATATTGGAGAAGTGTTATGTTTTTAAAAAGGAGCCACATATTAACCCAACAAGCACAGGAGAGGCCGCCGCCTTACAAATTCGGAGACCTAAAGTAACCACAAAGGATGATCTGAAATTAATACTGATTAACTAAAAGCAGTGATGGTAGGTAGTGTGTCCTGGGCTAGTATTTTTCCTTAACAAAGGTCAGTCTTTACCTAAGCTTATCTTTGTCTTCTTGCATCTATGATCACATAGACTTGGAATGTCAAGGTAACTTGCAAAACAACCTCTACACTAGAGCTGAGACAAAAAATCCCTTCATTGTCATTGTTACCATGTTGATTTTTGACTCTTAATTATCCTTTATTGACCTTTGTAAAAGAAATGTGTGTCTATCATTTTACCTTTGTCCAATCCCAGAGGTTTCTCAGCTGTGCTTTCTTCTAGCTCGCTAATCTATCACCAGTGGATTTCATATAAACCCGTATGTGTCCTTCTTTGATTGTAATGTATAAAATCAGATGGTACACTGCCATTCTGTGGAGCATTTCTCAATCCATCGAGATTTTCCTTCCCTGAAATAGTTATCATTTTGGCTCAAACTCAGCAAACACTCTCTATAGGTTCAAATGTCTCTTACGTTGACAATTGTATTGTTTATAAGGAGAAAACTAATGTCATTTTGTAACCATACAGCATGAAATCCAGCTGCTTGTCTCCATGTATACACATAAGACAAAGATTTGTGAGGAAGAAAATACATTTTTATTAACAGGATTTCCAATTTGAGGGGACTGGGAACATTCCTGTTAAAAGATGATCTCTCTTGCAAAGCACAGAAAACCACATGACAGGGGACTCAAGAGTTGGAAAATTTGTTTAAGTAATAGCTAATAAGATTAGTAATCAATGTTAGTAAAAGCTATTGTTGCAGGAACTAAAGGTATGACCCACCCTGACTTCAGGAGACCTTAAGCAGTTCCACCTTTGTGCCTCAGGAGGACTGCAAGCAATTCAAGATGGTATCTGAGCCGTTGTACTCTAGGGTGAGATGGCCACCACCCAGGACACAGCTGAAGACCACCGCCCAGGGTGGGAATACTGCAAGTTTTTTTTTAATCCAAGTATCTTTCCCTGAATTCCAAACCTCCTTATAAGAAGGGCCATTTTAAAATGGAATTTAAGATGGTCTGTTAGGGTATGAACCACCGTCTTCTCAGATTGCTAACATCTGAATAAAGTGCCCATAATGATTCAATCCCTTTTTATTGGGTTCAGTATGTGCCAAGCGGCAGGAATGCCTGTCTTTTCTGGTTTCACAGTCACCACTAGGGGGACTGAAGTCCAAATCCATAACCAGAAGTTCCCCATTATAGCTTATCTGCAGCCCAAGGTTGGTACTTGAAGGACCTGCCATCTCCCCAGCTTCATACTTTCTCTTTTTCTGGTGCCAGTGTCACCATTAGCTCACAGGACCTTCCTCTCTCAGGGTCTGGGGAGTACCGCCAGATCACACCATATGATCATGCAGGGGAAGTTCTACATGTGAGGAACTTTCCAGCTCATGCCTCTGTGTGCTGCTCTCAGGGCAAGAGAGTAGAAGCAGTCCAGAATCCCAGCTTCACAGGGTTGTAAAGTCCTAAGGGATGGCATCTGGTGAGGCATGCATCACAGCGTGATACCCTACCTCCAAGAGCTGGCTACTGACCATGGGGAGCCTAAGCCTACAGTGGCCCCAGCACCTGCTGCTCCCACCAGTGTGGCACAAAACTAAGAGAGATTTCTGCCTGCCTCCAGTTTAAAAGTGTTCTCCCAGAATCCATGGTGCTCCAGAAGCCAGTGGAGTGTCCATCATTTAACCAATGAGGAATGTCAGCCATGTTTGTCTTTACCCCTCTTCTGGCTGCCAAGTTGCTTATGGAGGCAAAGTCTTGAACCATGCATACTCTGTACAAGCTCCCTTCTTCTGAGTCATAGGCTGCTTGGCTGCCTGGGGCAATTTCCCTCCCCTGGTGACTGATCCTTTTGCAGGGAAGATAAACTACTTACAAACTTTGATTCTGCCTTGGTGTTTTCTCCCTGCCCCCTGTCTTCTCCAGCAGTTTGTCCTGACCATTCTGTTATAGCTTGACCATTCTAGAAAATCATAAAAATATCTTTTTCTGCAGTACAGAGGTTTAGGGAAAAAATTTAGGGCAATCAATGTTCTAAACATCAATGAGAATATGATTTTCAAATATCTAAAGTTATTAAGACTAAGTGAGTTTATGTTTTGGCATCTTTTAATTCATATATAAGTGTGAAGACAGAAAAACAGAAAGATCCAGTAATGGTTCCTTGTACTGTATTCACCCCAAAATACAAGTGTTATTTTTTAAGAAATAACAATTCAAATATATGCTACTTTTAAGGATTAAATAGCAAATGGAAACAGTTGATGGCCTAAGGCAGAGTTGGACAGTTAACTTCAGATGGTCATTAATTCCTGGGAAATGTTTTGTGCTTCTTATGGTCTCTAAATACTGAAATGAGAAATAATTCAGTTATATGAGTTCTTTTTATTGCAAAGTTGATAGTTATAATAGCAATTGTCAATTTATATGAAGATTTGCCCATGTTAACTCAAGTAAATTAATTATCTAACCTTTCTCATGCCACTCATAATTGTATAGAAAACAAAAAAATCAACAACCACCTAAAGTCCTGCCTATTTATGGGATATAAAAATAATAAAGTACTTAGCAGTTTTAGTGAACATTCATAAGCTGTGATTATATTAAATCTTTGACAACTCTTAGTTATGCAACCTTGGGCAAATTACTCTTTGAATTTTATTCCTCAACCATACAATGAGGTAAATACCACAGATAACATAGAAACGTTGTACAGATTATGTAGGCCTACATACATAAAGCCTTTAGAATAGAACACGGTACATATTGATACTTAGGATTCAATAAATGTTATCTCAGTTTCTTTAGTTCCATGATCACACTTAATTGGGTACCTAAATGTAATGAGTCAAATGATAATGAATGTGCTAACTATCCTCAAAGAGTTCTCAACATACATGAGAATAAGTCCCACGGAAAATAGTCTCTCCAGAGGTTCTAAAAATTTAAAGCACTTATTAGCCAAGATAGTTTACAATTAAACTAGGTAAATAGGTAAATAATATCTCTCCATAAATATGTGTATGTAAACATATAGATACAAATAATTTCCCTTCTGGTATATTTATAAAGTATAGTAGCATATTAAAATTTTTAAGAGATCCTATAATAAAAAAAAGATTATTTAATTTTTAGAGTTGTTTTGTTTTTACACCATGAAACATGAATTGACATTTTTAAAGATTTTATTTACTTACCTTTATAGAAAAGGGACAGGAGGGAGAAGAAGGAAATAAGCATCAATGTGCTAGAGTAACTGGGGACCTGGATCGAAACCCAGGCATGTGCCTTGACCAAGAATTGAACTAATGACCTTTCATTTTGGGGGATGACACACAACCCACTGAGCCACAGCAGTCAGAGCTTTATCAACATCTTTTAAGAAAGCTTTTAAGGAACAGACATTAAGAAGTACAGGCTTAGTCTTTTCTGAAATTAGTTATGATTGCATGTTATGTTAATTTAAAAAATCTGAAATTTGTAAAAGATATGAAGTCTGCATGTGTATACTGTCACATTAATTAAAACTAACACGTGAAAGAATCATTTAGGATTGAATTGTAGCAGCAACAGGAAAAAGTCTTAAGTGCTGCAGAAGACCTAATAAAGGAGACCCACTGGATCTGGGTCTTGAAGTCCACACAGAATTTGAAAAGTTATCAGGCATCATTACTTGAGACAACAGAAAGGCACAGGTGCAAGTCAGGGTGATTTAGTGAAATGTCTAAAAAGATTGTGTTAGTAGCAGAATCTGCTAGACACCACTTATATCTGGCTTCTATGGTAACTTTCTCTCTGACGGGTGTCCAAACCATGGCCCAAAATGAAATGGTAAATTTACTTAAAACATTATAAAAATTTTTTTTGTGATTACATGTTACAATGCATTTAATGTGTGACTCAAGACAACTTCTCTTCTTCCAGTTTGACCCAGAGACCCCAAAAGTTTGGACATCCCTGCAAAAACATCTAAGCTATGCTCTAATTCAAGTCCCATTGGTCAAAATCAAACTTGTTTGTTTTGACTTTTGGATGAATACTGTGTCTTTATGTATCTAATCTTTATTCAAAAGAAATGGATGACTTGGAGGAAGAATTTTTACAGTTTTGACTGAGAACACTACCTTTTATTGAGAATGCTACCCACACAATAAGACTGCTAACTTTGTAAAACTCATTCTTTAAACCTGATATTGACATGGCAGGGGGTTTTGAACTTGGCAATCTTCCCTAGTAACTCTTCAATTTTTATATTTCTCAAACTTCCCTCACCTCTCTCCCCCTACATGTATGCATTGTCCTTGATAGAAAATTTTAGGGCCCAATTCCATGTGTATTTTAAGAAGGATATGGAAAGAAATTCATCAATATTCACAAAGTGACACTCTTTAGTATTTGTCTTATGAAATGTACAGAATAAAGTCATAGCCTTAGCAAAGGAAAGATATCATGGAAAAGTCATTATGAAAATTTGCTGCAGAAATTTCTGTACGCTATTTGTAAGACTATGAATAAGAATAGCCAAGCAACAGAGATAACTCACTTGGACTGAAATTCAGTTCACCATTACAGTATCATTTTTTAGCTTTGACATGGTATCTAGGTTCAAGCAAAACAACCCTCAGAGATAGTCCTAGCAAAGAATGGATAACATAGGATTAGATATTGAAAAGTGGTAGACAACCTATTTTTTTAACTCAACCGAGACATTTAATTAAAAAGATGTTTTAATACTGATCCACTGTGATTCCAGCACACTTTCATTTACTTAATCATTTAAACCAGTTATTTTCAACCTTTTTTATAGCATGCCACACATAAACAATGACAAATTCTGCAGCACACCAAAAAATATATATTTTTTGCTGATCTGCCAAAAATAGTATAATTTCATTTCACTCACTGGATGGCTATTGTGTTAGCTGTTGTCATTTTTTTAAAATTTGACAACCTAAGGAAAAGGAGGTCAGTGCCCCTGACTAAACAGTCAGGTGTTGCATGCATTAAAAATTCTTGTGGTACTAAGAAACCCTGAAAGCAAATTACTAAAATCTAGGACCAAAAATAACAAAAGAGGAAAATAATGAGTTGGTTTTATTGAAATGGAAGTATTGATAGGCTTGATTGACCATTATATCATTTTGTTGCTGTTATTTTTTTAATTTCACAATTATGAATAAAGGTCTTCAGCTTGTTTAATGAATCTTGGTATTCTGGCATCTCCAGAAAATTAAATATCATCCTTGATCCATAGATAAGAAGCCAAGTTGCTCCAAAATAAGCCCAGTGATTCTAGGTACAATATATGAACAACTTTTGATGGTAAGTCCACCTTCTTGGACCCCATAATAATTAATATCATCCCTTGGGCATCCTCTGTTACACTGTACATATATTTCCAAGATTCCATGATCTCATAGAAATATCCTGTGAACTAAGTTGTTCTCCTTATAAGGCCATACTTTCATAAAACATACATCCAGACTCTAAGGAGAATGGCTTTTACTAAGGATGAAGACTATAACTTTCCACTCAGAGAAAAGTGAACTTTATATATTTATATATACACCTTATCATGTGTGGTCCTCTGTGCCCACACCCAGTAGAGTCTTCATTAAATAATCCAGTAGATAGCCTCTTACATTAATAAACTTCCTGTAATTCTCCATTTTGGAACAAAACTCTATGAAACTGAATGTAGGACTTCCAGGATATAAATGACCCTGTTATAAGATATATAGGAACTCTTGGTATTTAACATCTCTATCCAAGGCCTTGAACTAAAAGAGTTGACTGAACCTTAAGATGACTTCTAGCACCATATGGCCATATCCCCAAGGTGACGAAATCCCCTTTGAGTTCCAGACCAGAAAAGCTCAAGGTAGTCAGAAGAATCTACTCTTTGTTCTAACCAATAACTTACAATAGGCTTCTCTCTACTCTTTCTTAGAGCATTTACTGAAAATGACTCACAATTGTGAATCCTTCCTATGCCCCCTTGAGGTATATTTGTATCTCCAACAACTCAGGAGTGTTTATCTCAAGGACCGGAAGGCCATTTCTTAAAATATGATCATCAGGAAAGACAGGGCTTTTTGCCTCAGTCTCTTTGAGCTGATAGAACCCTAACTTATATAATTGCCAGAGACCCCTCTAGGCCTTATGGCATTTTTACACTGATCAACTCTCTATAATTTTTCACTTTTCACTCTACTTGATACCCCCTTCTCAACTCACTCATTCTTCTTTTAAAATGCTCATGTACCTCTGTGCAAATCACAATGGTGATCATCTCTTTCACTATTGTCAGTGGTTGTGGAATAAAATCTGTTTTACTTACCTTAATGAATGTCCAGCATAGTTTCTCTTTGACAGGCCTACTACAGTATGGGAAAGTTCATTAACACATATAAAATCTATTCTAGTGCCCAAAACTGTCCATGAAAGTCAGAAGGCCTACAGAAAACACCGACAACCTTCATATTTACTCCTAAACTATTTGCTTAATTTTCAAAGTGGATTCTATAGGCCTAAGATCATATATTACCTTAGTGACAGCAAATACCTGCTTCAAAGAAAGAATTTTTGTTTAGCAAAACAGACTTCACCACAGTACTAAAAACTACTGTCGCCAGACTTATTGGACTTCACAGTGTAGTCTACTAGACTGGGTCGACTAGCTCTCATATCAACACTTGTGTATTTTCACAAGTGTGGTCAGTTCTTCTGAGCACCTAAGCCAGTACCTCATTTAGAGAGGATGAACCACCAATTCCCACAGCAGTTTGTGTCACTCAGGGAAGAAGTGGGAGTGCCTGTTCACCTGCCATTCAATTTCTCTTAAACAGCTCCACTGTCACATTTAGCCCAAATTCGCTTTTTCCCCTTGATTACTGTTTTAACCTGCTCATGTCAATATCAAGCATTATCCTTATAATTTATTACTTACTTTCCAAGTTTTACACTAAGATAAACTAAAATCATTCACCAACTGGACAAGGTCAAATTATCTTTAATTGGATGACATTCACAAGTGCTTCAACTGTTATAGAATTTTTTCTTTTTACTTTATCAACCACTTTAATCAGTTATTCCTTTAAGAAACCACATAGCATTAGCATTGGGTCTATTTACTATTATCCATAAAGGTGATATTGTAACTGGTGGGAAATATTAATTTATAAAATGGACTAGAAAAAGAAATATTGGCTGCCTCAAAACTCTGTACTTGATCTTTTAATATATATTTTGAAATTATTATCTCATATAATAGAAGAGTAGGAAAAATAGGAATATAATTAATTTAAAAAAGAGTCCTTCACAAAATAGCTACATAGTTCACCCACCCAATGCCAAAAGGAGTTGACCAAAGGAAGTATTTAATGGGTAAGTTGCCATCTGCAAAAATTGTATTTAGTGTTAATTCCTTCCAAATTCTCACAATGCCTTTTCTATTTGACTCCTTGATTGCTACATTCAGTCAACTATACTGCTGTTCACAGATACTGTAACCCACATATATTTCGATCAACAGATTTTAGAGTTGGCCCTAAACTTATAATGCCTATAAACTTTCCATGTCCTTCAGATTCCACAAAGTTTATTCTTGTTATTGTTTTATTATTTATTTTGAAAATTTAGACTCTAGTTTTCTCTCTGTTTTCTCTTTTGACAAAAGCATTTGTGCTTGAAAAACATGGCTTAGTTAGAAAATAAGGATTTGCAGACATTTACAACTATGGGAAAACATGACAATTGGTCAAAGTATTTGTGGCCAATTATATTCTTTAGTAATATGAATTGAAACTTATTCAAGATAAGAAGAGTGTTTGATTGGTATAGTATATAGGCTTGGACTCATAATTTGTGGAAGGGAAGATAAAATTTAAAATAATCCTGATAGGGCATTTTCAGCATAACTACGCCAGTTACTAAGCTATTAATGATTGAGATTTTAAATATCTGAAATTAAAGTGATATTTTATGTTGTATTTAATATATAACTATAAAATTTCTTATTTTGTATTTCTGCTTCATTTAATTGAAATAAAATGTTTATACTTATGTAATCTGCAAAAAAAAAAAAGAAGCTATTGTTTCTTAGCTTTGATTTTACCATTCTATAGTCTGCTTTGTGATGTTAGGGCTGAGATTCAGCAAACCACATTTACCTTTTGCCATCTTATTTCTTGTTAGAGTCTGCAAAGAGTATAAAAGGGTGACTGGAAAAATCCCATCTTCCTTCTCTTCTTGTTCCTCTCAAGTGTCACCCAAGCACCCAAGCAGTTTGATCAAGTAGCCACAGCTGATTCCAATAAGCAGTCTTTCCAACACAGGCCCAGGATCAGTGTGCCCACTTAGAAACATGAGCAGTGCCCGCTGGTGTCCCTCCTCAGAGTGTGGGAGCCAGGCCTGTGGGGCCCATCCTTTGAACTCAGTAATATGAGCTTCAGCTGAGCAGTAGTTCTTTCTCATTTTTGTGTTTTCATCTCCTGAGTCTCTAGTAAACAGTTTATTAAATTCTGTATTTTAAGAAACTGGTAAGTTTCCCATTTTCTGACCAGACACAACAGATACAATGATCCATAGAAAGAAATATGTGCTATTCAATATATATACATAGACACACACAAATATTTTCTGAAACAATATTCACCTTTAATATGTGCATATACTCTGTTTTCTATTATTTTATTCTGTGTTTTTGAAACTACTAGTAACACTATACTAAACTGATTTTACAGCCCACTATTAATTCTTAACCTGAAAATATTAACATAGCTGAAACAAATTAGCACTAATATCTTTGCCTACATGGTTTAAACCAGATATTTGATTAGTACAATGAAATTTTATGGAAATGTTCTAAATTTAAATATGTTCAGGATATTGAGAATAAATTCAAAGACAATGAAGAGTAAAGTTTCAAAATAAAACTAAAAACTCAAAGTATGCCAAAAATATCTATTGGGGTAATCTGGATTAACACTCTAAATCTGGTAATGGATATACTAGAGAATACTGAGCGCTAAGGATGATTCGCACACACATCCACACATACAGTGCAGTGACGACAGAAGGGCACATTAATGGATATACTAGAGAATACTGAGCGCTAAGGACGATTCGCACACACCCACACATACAATGCAATGGCGACAGAAGGGCGCGTTAATGGATATGCTAGAGAATACTGAGCACTAAGGACAATTCACACACACCCACACATACAGTGCAGTGACGACAGAAGGGCACGTTAATGGATATGCTAGAGAATACTGAGCGCTAAGGACGATTCGCACACACCCACACATACAATGCAAAGGCGACAGAAGGGCACGTTCACTTTTCTGCTTGAGCTGGGACACCCGTCTTCTCCTGCTCTCAGACAGTAGCACTCCTCGTTCTCTGGCTTTCAGCTCGGATCCCCTGAGTGTCACAGGCTGTCAGACTCAAAATGAAACATGCCACCACCTTTCCTGCTATTCCAGCTTGGAGATGGCAGATCATGGCACTTGATCTTCAAAACTGTGAGAGGCAATTCCTGTAAGTTCCTTCATAAATGTCTTTATGTGTCTTATTGGTTCTATTTCCCTGGAGAACCCTAATATACCTGCCTAGCCATGTCCTTTATATTCAGTTCAAGTAAAGGCTCACACAGTGAATGTGAAACTATGGATACACATTGTAAATCCCCTGAAAATTGTCTAGGTTGCTTGGCTTCCCCACTATGCTGTGAGTACTTCAAGGATGGAGAGGTTATCATACTCTCCATTGTTTATTGATTATTACCATTATCTTAGCCCATTGCTTTGTTCATGATATGCATTCAATAGCCTTACTGCTGAAACAAGCTTTCTGAAGACAAATAACCAACAATATGCTCCTGCCATTGTTGGGTAGCACCATGAGTTCAGAAGACAACTCAAACAGTGAGATAAATTTAATCTGTCTACCACTTCTAATTGCTTTTCCCTACTTTTTTTTTTCTTAAAATACCTTTAACATTTGGCACTTAGGAAAATTGGCTTAATACTGTAGTCCACCAATTTTCAACTGCAGAGCTACAAGTATTTTTAAAACATGGATTACACACCCTGGCCTGTGTGTCTCAGTTGGTTGGAGTGGCCACAAGTTCTGTCCCCAGTCACAGCACATGCCTAGTGTGTAGGTTTGATATTCAGTCAGAGTGTGTATAAGAGGCAATGGATTAATGTTTCTCTCTCATATCAATGTTTCTCTCCCTCTCTTTCTCCCTTTTCCCCTCTCAGTAAAATCAATAAGCATATCTTCAGGTGAGGATTAGGTAAAAAACCTAAATTCATTGCCTGACAATTTGGTCAGGGGCACTTACCTCTTTCCCTTAGATTGTCAAATAATAAAATGACAACAGCCAGTACAACACAAGCTGTCCAGTGTGAATGAATCAGAATTATACCTACTTTTTGTCAGATCAGCAAAAATATGTTTTGTGGTATGACACAGAATTTTGGTAATGAGTTTGAGTGCCCGGGGATGAAGAAGTTGAAAATTGCGGCCTTAATCCTTCTGGTCCTCTCCTTCTGGCCCAGTTTTCCTGTCTCACACATTCAGCATTCTCTCTTACTTCGGGTGTGCTATGAACAGCCAGCATCATGATGACATACCACTGACTGACTCCAACATGCCTCCTGACAGCTCTCTTTACAAATGAAATTTAAATTGAAAGTATTCCAAAAAGAATTCATGACCCGAAGAAGATTTATCAATTCTCTTGGTGTATGCAGTAAATAAAATATCATTACTCTCTTACCACACAAATTCTGACAGATGGTGTTTTGTTATTTTAGGCAGTCCACTGAGTTTTTAAGAGATTCCTTTAATAGTCCCATTGCAACATTTCCATAAATCTTTTGCTACTCTTTTTAAGAGAACACATACAATAAATCCTTCCATAGTATAATACAAAGAAACTGACATCTCTTAGGGTTAGGAAGAAGAGATTAAGAAAACTGATAATGTTGCAGGGTGTAGCCAAGAGGGGGGACCCCAAATGGGCATTTGGAATGGGGTCCAGGACTCAAGGTGTTCAGAAAATATTAGGATGTCCTCACTCCCCCACCCCAGGTATGGGTGGGGGGAAGGGACAAATGTAGCAGGGACATTAAGAGCTATTTTACATAGCAACAGCTTTGCAACTAACCTCTGGCGTGGTCATTTAACATATCTATAACCTTTAACTGGTTACATGGGTTTGTTAAATAGTTGTAGCCATACTCTGAGCCAGGGGGATGGAAGTAACTTCCCCATCAACACGTAATTGGGGGGGCAGGTCCCCTGAGTTACAGTGCCTGCGTGGAAGCTTGGAGCTAATTGGCTCCCTGACATGGGGCCACACCTGCCCAGACCCATGATGGCAGTCAGAAAGACTGGAAAGAATGGGAGATTGAGGACAGGTGTGACTGAGTGTGGGAGGAGTCGGAAATGGGGCTGCAGAGGAAGATTCACGTGGGTATTTATACCCAGACAGGCAGCCACTGGGGAGAGCTATGCACTTCTGGCAGGGTGGGGACTCCCTCAGACCTGGGAGGGAGAACCACTCGGTCTTTAGCAGAGTGGAGACTCCTGCAGCCCTGTGAGGGAGAACCATGCAGATTTGGCAGAGTGTAGACTCCTGTGGCCCTGGTGGAGAGAGGACCACGCACCTTTGCCAGGGTGGGGACCCCTGCAGAATTAAGGGGAACCACCACTGGGCTTTAGCAGAGATCCTGGTGACACAGCTGATGGTGCCGGGAACTGAGGAAAGTCTCCCAGCCAAGATGGATTACTAGGAAGAACCAGGGGCTACCTGAGCCAAGGACTTCTATTTCCTTTCCTGAGATAATGTACCCCAGACTGGGCAAAGGGGGAAGGAAGGACTGTGTGTGTTTGTGGGTGTTTTAAGGGGCTTTGGGATTTTGGTGAAGACATTAGGTCACTACTTTTAGTTTGTATAGCATTAAATAAACATTTCCTTTCCTTTTCATGAATCTCTGGCATTGAGAGACATCTTTCCTATAGGCAGCAAACATAACAGACCTGGGGTTTTCTTTCGGGTAATAGTATATTGCCCTTGGCCCCCGCCAGGCCCCCCTTGTTGTTCGGTAACAATAAGAACTATGTAAGCCATCAATACTTCATAAATATATATGAAAACAAGGAAATTTAAGTTTTCCAAATAAGTTTCCTGAGGGATATATGTGCATGGAGCTGGCTATTTAAAATTGTTCTTGTCAGTCAAGTATTTCTGTATTCCCAATGTGATGTGCTTCTTGCTTGCTGCATTTTTCAAATGCTAGTTGATAAAACTGAGTTTATGGTTATCACTACTCTTATTTCACATGAAAGCCAGCTGAGACAGTCAGAGCTAATGTCACCTGGGGAACCAAAAGAATATCTGAAAATATAAACCAAAGAGATGATACCGTTTTATTAATGAATCTCAGGAGAGCAATCATATGTCCTTACTAATACATCTCTCAAGGACCAGACCTGAAATTAGAGAAGATTACCATCAGGAATTACTGTTTAAGGTCATTATGGAATGATAGTGCTCAAGATAAAGGGATGAGAGTTTTGCAAAATCAAAGAATATACAGGCGACAGAAATTTATGCTTTAGAAAAAGAACTTTTAAACATTTTTTTCTTTGATTTGCTAAACATGAAATAACCAACCTGTCATTTTAAGTAGATGAAAAGAAAAAATTACTATACTGGATTAAAACATAGATTGGAATTAGTAGTTTTGCATTGAATGGGTTGGGGAAAAAGTAGATTGACAGCTGTTCATATGGAAACTAGTACAATAACTAGTAAGAAATAATACATGAACAAACTGTGTTTTATGTACTCCTAACTATAAACCTATGTTTGCCATGACCTGTATATAAATGTGTTAAATAGTAAATAATGTAAATAGCTAGACTATCTTGATAATTTATACACATTTAGATCTAAGTTAACAGCAGTAGTTTCTTAAAATTAGGAGTATAAATTGGTGTAACACTTTTATTGGGCAGTTTGTTAATATCTAACACTAAGTTTTTTAAAAGTTAAGATATATTTTTGGCCCTAAATCTTCACAGATAAAAATCAGCTTCAACTTGGAGATAAAATGGAATACTTAACAAATTGATTATTGAGTATGGTGCTAGTAATGTAACAGGGTGCAGGGAGGGGCCCCCCAAATAGGGATTTGTAATGGGGTCCAGAACTCAGGGTTTCCAGGAAATATTAAAAAATATAGGATGTCCTCACCCCCTCAAGTCTGAACTGGGGGATGGGACACATGGAGCAGGCCCATTGAGAGTTATTTTGCATAGCAAGAGTTTTGCAACTAACCTCTGGCATGGTCATTTAACATATCTATAACTGTTAATTGGTTTCATGGATAGGTTAAATAGCTGTGCCCATGCTTTGAGCCAGAGAGATGGGAGTAACTTCTACACAGAATGGAACTGGGAGGCAGCTCCCCCTGGTTACAGTTGCTTGCATGAGTGCTTGGAGTGAGAGGAGACCACATGGCTTTTGTCAAGAAAAGGGAGAACCACCTGGCTTTGGGGCTCCCTTTGCCATGCGGCTTAGGAAGCTGGAAAGCAAGATGTAGCAGCAATTCAGAGCTATCTCTTACCAGTTTGGAAGAATGTAGAAGAGATGCTGCAGGAAGGAAAGGGATGAAAGGACTCTTGCTGGTGGGCCACGAGAAGGTGCCACACAGGTATGGATTAAGAACTAGGGATTCCAGTGACACAGCTGATGGAACTGGGAACCGAGGGAGGCCTGCCAGCTGAGCACAGATTATTGGGAGGAACCAGGTGCCACGTGAGCCACGGACTTCTTTTCTTTTCCTGAGATATAATACCTCTGACTGTGCAAAGGGGGAAGGAAGGACTGTGTGTGCTTGTTTTAAGGGACTTTGGTATTTTAATGAGGACAGTAAGTCATTACTCTAAGTCTGTACAACCTTTGCATAAATAATTCCTTCCCTTTCCACCAATCTCTGACACTGAGAGATGTCATTCCCTGGCAGCAGGCAAGACAAACCTAAAACAGGGGGACACCAGAATAAGAGAGGGGTTCATTTCATAATAGTATATCATCTCCCCCCACCACGTGTCCATTCTGTAAAAGTATGACAAAAATAATTAAAAAATAACAGCTAACATATAGTGTACGCACAGATACTGTGTATGCAGTATAGTAATCAAAATGCTTAGTTACTTATTTAACTGGCTTCTTTTGTTTCTTCCCAAGGAGTTTTAAACAAACTAGTCCTCTTGATATTTTCAACTAAACTGACTACATCTGTAAGCTCATATGATGCCACATAGTGTTAACTTCCATACAGTTATTAACATGCTTTATATATTTACTAAATATTTTATAAAATATTTTCATTGATTGTCTTGTATCCTTTCAAACTTCATATTTATATTTATTTAATTAGTTAATTAGCCTGCAGCATAAGCTGTGTCTATGTTGGGTGTTATCTTCAGTTATTTTTTAAATAAATTATCATTTCAGAATAAAGTTACATGTGTTGCCACCCTTCAAATCCAGGCAGATTCATGCTATTCAAGGAGACAGAAAAATATTCACGGAGCTCTTGAGATGTTTGGCATACATCTCAATGTAGGACATTGTACCTTGTAATTATTCACGGGCGGGTGAGCCACGCATGCTGCAGGCTGCATGTCGCTCTGCATGTCTCACGTCATGGCCCCTGCTCCCCAGTGTGTCACCCATCATGGCACCTGCCCTTTGCATGTCTCTCATCGTCACTGACCCCAGCAGGGAGCCCTACTTATTTAAGTACTAGAGGGGAGCAAAGATGGAAAACTGCCAGAACATTATATAACATAACATAATTCTGCGCATGCCAGCCCACTCACGTTATGGGAACAGTTTACCAGACCCAGTCTCAAGGCTATGAGAACACTAGTTATCAGGACTCTCTAAGGCTATGGAAACACTACTTCTCTTAGCTACCCAGACACCTGAGTGAGGAAGCCAGACTGCCTCCACTTACCCTACATTAGGTTTACAGAATATTTGCACCATATATTCCACACCAAATTCTAGTCTTCCTGAATACCATCATCTTATATTGCCATTGTGCATTTAGCAACACTAAGAAACCAACATTGATGCATTAGTATTAAGCAAACCCCAGGTTTAATTATTTTGGTTTAAGTAACCCAGAAAGATTTCTCCCAGCCTCAGTAATGCCTTTTTTCTGTTTCAGGGTTCAATTTAGGCAACTACATTTTATGTATGTATGTATGTATGTATGTATTTATTTATTTAGAAATCTAAGTTTAATTCTTTATTATATCGGGACTTTTTTTGTTTTTTTTTTAACTGAAGTTATTAGGGTGACATTGATTAATAAAGCCATACAGATTTCAAGTGTATAATGCAACAAAGTATCATCTGCATACTGCATCTTGCACTTACAGCCCAAAGTAAAGTCTCTTTCCATCCCCATTTACTCCCTCTTTGCCCATGTTCACCTCCCCCCACTCCCTTTCCCTCTGGCAACCACCATACTGTAGGCAATTACATTCCATTTAGCTGTCATGTATCCTTTAGTCTCTTCCACTCTACCAGCTTCTCAGTGTTTCCATGGTTTTCATGACCTGGACAGTTTTGAGCAGTTCAGGTCAAGTGTTTTGTAGTGTCTCTCAGCCTGCATTTCTTTGATTTTTTTTTTCCTTCATAATTAGGCTGGAGCAATTGAGTTTTGGAAAGAAGACCACAGGGGTTAGTGCCTTTCCTATCATATCACATCATTGAACTTAGTCCCTCTTGGTAATCTAAAGAAATATGGAGAGTTCATAGTTAAAGCATTTTGTACCTTGTAGGACTCATGGGGGATATTTTGGCAATTTATATGGCCAAATTTGATTGTCGTCAAGATTGGGGGACACATAGGCCATCCAATGAGCAAGTGCCAGGGTTTCTGAGTGTTGTCGACTTAACAAAAATAAGACTTCCAGGATTTTAACAGTCATGAATGGCCCTGGCTGGCATAGCTCAGTGGATTGAGCTCGGGCTGTGAACCAGGCATCGCAGGTTCGATTCTCAATCAGGGCACATGCCTAGGTTGCAGGCCATGTCCCCCAGCAACCACACATTGATGTTTCTCTCTCTCTCCCTCTCCCTTCCGTCTCTAAAAATCAATAAATAAAATCTTTTAAAAAAAACAGTCATGAATGTTAAGATAAAGTTGTTCCTTATTTTTTTAAAGATTTTTTTAAATTTATTTTTAGAGAGGGAAGGGGGGAAGAGAGAGAGAGAGAGAGAGAGAAACATCAATGTGAGGTTGCTGAGAGACCTGGCCTGCAACCTAGGCATGTGCTCTGACTGGGAATCGAACCTGCAATGCCTGGTTCGCAGCCCGCGCTCAATCCACTGAGCTACACCAGCCAGGGCAAGTTATTCCTTATTTTTAAAAATATTACTTAGATTCTGTTCATCAATTTGAAAAATCATGTCACTCTTTGGAACATCAATCATGATATTTGAATTGCCAAACAACAGACCTATGATAATATGCATTCATAGCTGTTACTTTTTGTGATTCTTCATGTAAAAATACTGCAAGTACTAAGCATTTATTTTTTAAATATCATATAAAAAGTAGTAATATTTCATTGAATATTATCTTACATTTCTTAAATATAAATTTATTTCTTCTAAACTATAGCAAACAACTATAGCTCCTCAACTTTACCTTGTAGTATAGATATTCCAAAAATATACTCATTGATTTCCATCTTATTTATTATGAATTACTTTTAGTTTTCCTTAATAGTTCAATAGGATAATTGAATTGACTTTTTAAATAATATGTAGGGGTTTGTTATAGTTTTTATGAACATCAAGATCATAAAAGTTTATTAAAATATTTATTGTAAAGAAGAATTATGTCTAATAAGGTGGGGAATTAGGAAGTTATAGTGATAGGCTGTCATGCTCTATCCCTCTCAATTAAACCCACTGAGACCAACAAGGAGGTAGATCCCAAGCTCTCATGTGCAAGTCTCGTCAGCTGTCATTGCAGTGGAAAGTGGGCAACTCGAGAGAACTTGCTAGAGACAGTCCAGGTTGGGGAACATTTTTCTGGGGTAATTTTCACAGCACTCCCTTTGCTTTCAAAATTTCCCTAAGTTGGATGATAAATTATTTGTTCTCACTAATAGGTAGAGGATGTAAGGCAAACTTGCTAGTGATTTATTCACTGTGGCTGATCATCAGGTCAATGGGAGAAATGGATCTACTTTACAACTTGTCATGTCATCAAACAAATATACTTCACAAAACAAAAAATGCCTATTCTCTTTTGTCAACTTTTAACGCACGCTGGTTTCCACCCAATGCCTCCTTAGAAGCTCATATTTCTGCCTATACTCATGTCAAATTAGGTTTATATTAGGTTGATGAATATGGAATTTGTAGGCTAATTTTATAGGACTAAAATGTTGAATATACACAATTCATATACCTAAGCACATATAACCACTTCTTGGTATTAACTTTCCATCACCACATAAGGAGAGGTTTGATATCCTAGTTTTTTCCTTTCAAAATATATGCAGAGCTGCTAAGATTCAAATGATCAGAAATTAAAAAAAATATTTTTGTTAACAGAGATCGATAGTTTCTAAATGGGCATATGTTGCATTGTACTTGAATTTTGGGATAATATTTTCCTTTTCTTTTAAGATAGTTTTTGGTAACTTAAATTTATCTTTTTGTTTCCAAAAATAGTAACTAAACTTAACAATTTAGTTTCATTTTGTTAGTTGCATCCCATATAATTATATTCTTAATAGAAGAAACTAATTTGCAAAGGACTTTATTTCCTAATAATACATGGATATAGGGAAGTTACCGAGAACTTTATGTATGCATTAAATAAATACTTTTCCCAACTAATTTGTCTCAAGAAGACAAATTAGAACTTAGGCACTAGCTCTCCTAAATAATCAGCAAAGTAGATGCTTAGTCTATAGTCATATTTTCAGGACTTTTCAATATTGTGAAGAATGTATAGTAGCTGAGTGAAGCAGCTGGTGAGAGAGAAAATCTGTATGCCAGTTGACATTAAAGATAACTGAGTTTCTGTCCCTGGCTGGTGTAGCTCAGTGGATCGAGTGCGGGCCTATGAACCAAAGCATTGCTGGTTTGATTCCCAGTCAGGGCACATGCCTGGTTTGCAGGCCACGTCCCCAGTAAGGGGTGTGCTAGAGGCAACCACACATTGATGTTTCACTCCCCTTCTTTCTCTGTCCCTTCCCCTCTCTCTAAAAATAAATAAATAAAATCTTAAAAAAAAAGGGAACTGAGTTTCTTAAAACTGCACTTAGGTATACCTTGACTAACAAATGCTCTGAGACCAAATCACTTTCTTGGATATTAGCCAAGTAAAAACAGAATAAAATAGCCTTTATGGTTTGTAACTTAGATTTAAGAAGACTTTGCAATAAATAAAAATAGGAATTGCTGGTCTGAATTCTCAGTGCTGGGTGAGGGGGAGTCAACAATGGCAATAACAGAGGGTGCATATTTCACAAAGTGATCCCAACCTAGGAGAGAGTAGAGGATAACAAAGGCAGCAAGAGTTTAGGCTTTCATTCATTCCACATTTATTCCATGAACATTTAAATCTGACATTTGAGAGGGAGGGGGAATTATCCCATGCTTGAATACACAGAACGTGTAGTCCAATACAAGTAAGAGTTGTCATTCATTCATTTATTGTTTCATTCTCTTAAAGCCCTTCAACCAAAGACCAAGGGAACATGTAGGTAATTTAAGGAAATTTATGAAGCATCTAATGAAAGGATGTCCGAGAGGACTTAGAATAGGAATTAGGCTTGCGTTAGATGGTTTCAAGAAAAATCTAAAGTAATGTTTGTCTCTCCATGAGATGCTGTCAAGAAATGGAGTAATTCTATGTTGGCTATCTTAATTCTTATCTAGAAATAAAGAAGAACAAAGAGAGGTTAAAACTGTGAATGTAAGAGAAACATTAGTGACTAGTATTAGAAAAGAGGAATATTGGGAATTCATGCTTAGACAATGTAATGATTTTATCTTGATTTATCACTCACTGAGTGGCCTTGACTTTTGTTGATGTTATGTGACATTATGTCCAATTGGAAAAACAATAGGGCTTAGCTGTGAGTACTAAGTTACCCAAATTCTTAGGAGCTACCTTTCGCTTTTTCATGTCACTTATTTAATATCGAATAAGCATCTAATAGGTATGTGGCTCTGAAATTATAAATATACATTTGAATAAAGTTTAATGTTACAGTTTAGAAATTAGAATTATATATTGAGCCAGTGGCCTAAATGAAGAAAGTTTCAGGAGGATGGGAATATTCAGTGAAAGTTCCACAAAAGAGGTGGTATTTAAGAAAGTGTAAAAAAGATGAATAGCTTTTGCCAGTTGCAAATGAGGAAGACTATTGTGGGCAGAAGTAGTACCTGGAAATGTCTTAATATGTGAAAAGGGCTCTGATCACTGAGATAAATCTGAGGAAGGACATTCCATGTCAGGCTGATGACACAATTCTTTCTTATTTCCTTTATCCTTAAGATACTATGGAAGCATTTCATACAAAGAAAGATTAAGATCACATTGATATTTTTCTGAGTTTTTAGTCTGTAGAGTGAGATGAAATATATTCAAACCAAAGAGCCATTTGTTGACCTTGGTGTGTGCTTGGAGCATGCATGGGAGGTGTTCTCATCACGTGTTTTCCACTGGCCTCTTGAGGAGGTTAATCCCATGGAACCAGGGCCCTTAGAGAAGAGAAAACTTTAGTCATGGAAGATACACTGTTTTTAAGGAGACAAAAATTATTTATTGTTTTTTAGTAATTTCACTTGTCTTTATAGAGGGATAAAAAGTATTGGGAAATTGTATATCAGTATTCAAAATACTCTGGTTTTACAAAGTACTCATTCTTTCATAAATTTTCATTAAGCTACCATTAAATATAAAATTTAAAATAGTCTGTTAGTAAAATATTATTAAGTGCTGAAAAGCAACAATAAAAGAATACATGGAAACTTTTCAAAAGGTCTTAAAATAGGTGATTCCAGTCTTTCATTAATAGTTTAAGAGGCATCTTGTGTTGTGATAAGATGAAGTAGATGACCTCTCAATGTTCTTTCTAAACAAGAAATTATATGATAATGTATCCTAACAAATCAATATAGTTAACAAAATAGGAAAAGGCCTCTTTCTGAACTCTGTGTTATTTGAATAATTTTATGTTGAAATAAGAATAATTTTACTTTAACATTAAATTTAGTGTAAATCAGTTCTAAGATACTTTTAATCAAAAAGTTATCAATGATTTTTATTGTCTCCTGAGTTCACAAGTAACAAATATTTAGGATTTTTTTCTGATTTTTTTTGTTGTTCAATTACAGTCATCCCAAATTTTCCCCCATTTCTCTCTCCTGCCCCACCCACCCACGACTTTACAGTCAATCCCCACCCTGTTGTCTATGTCCATGAGTCATTTATACATGTTCCTTGACTAGACTCTTTCCCTTCTTTCCCCCATTACCCACCTCCCCAGTACCCTCTGTTCACTGTCAGTTTGTTCCTTATTTCCATGTCTCTGGTTCTATTTTTGTCATTTGTTTGTTTTGTTCATTAGGTTCCACTCACAGGTGGAAGACAAATACCTTAGGATCATAAGGTATTTGTCTTTTGCTGACTGGCTTATTTCACTTTGTATAATACTCTCCAGTGCCATCCATGTTGTCACAAAAGGTAGAAGCTCTTTCTTTCTTTCTGCTGCTTAGTATTATATTGTGCATATGGACCACATATACACAATATGTAGTACATGTACACAAAACAAGTTTTTTGATCCACTCATTTACTGATGAGAACTTAGGCTGTTTCCAGGAGTTGGCTATTGTAAATTACACCGCTATGAACATTGGGGTGTATAGATTCTTTTGAATTGGTGTTTCAGGATTCTCAGGGTATAATCCCAGCAGTGGGATCCCTGGATAAAAAGGCAGTACCATGTTTTGTTTTTTGAGGAAATTCCCTACTGTATTCTACAGTGGCCGCACCATTCTGCATTCCCACCAAAAATGCATTAGGGTTCTCTTTTCTCTATGTCTTCACCAACACTTGTTTGTTGATTTGATAACAATGCCCATTCTTATTGGTGTGAAGTGGTATCTCATTTTGGTTTTAATTTGCATCTCTAATGATGGCTAGTGATATTGAGCATTGTTTCATATGTCTATGAGACTCAGTATGTCCTCCATGGAGATACTGATGGCACATAACATATGACATACAGAAGGTCATACACAAGGTCATAGACATACACAAGATCTGTTCCGGTCCTTTACCCATGTTTTAATTGGTTTGTTTGTCTTCCTGGTATTAAGTTGTTTGAGTTTATTTATATATTTTGGAGATCAAATCTTTGTTTGAGATATCATTGGCAAATATGTTTTCCCACACAGGTGGCTCCCTTTTCATTTTGCAGATGTTTTCTTTATCCATGAAGGTTTTTACTTTGATATAGTCCCATTTGTATATTCTTTCTTTTATATCTTTTGCCCAGGGTGATATATTGGCAAAAACATTACTGTGTGGTATATATGAAATTTTTCTGCCTATGTTTCTCCTAGGACTTTTTTAGTTTCATGAATTCTATTTAAGTCTTTTATCTATCTTGAGTCTATTTTGTGTATAGTGTAAGTTTGTGGTCTAATTTTATTTTTTTGCATATAGTTGTCCAGATCTCCCAACACTATTTGTTGAAGAGGCTATTTTTTTCTCCATTTTGTGTTCCTGCCCACCTTGTCCAATATCAGTTGACCATAGAGACATACATTTATTTCTGAGCTCCATACTGTGTTCCATTGATCTATGTGTCTGTTCCTTTGCCAGTCTCAGGATGTTTTGATTACCATGGCCTTGTAATATAATTTGATAACAGGTGTTCTGATCCCTCCTACTTAGTTCTTCTTTCTCAAAATTGCTGAGACCATTTGGAGTCATTTATGGTTCTATATAAATGAAATGTTTTGAAATATTTGTTCTATATCTGTGAAACATGTAATTGATATTTTAATAGGGATTTCATTGAATCTATACATTGATTTGGGTAGTATGAACATTTTAATGATGTTAATTCTTCTAATCCATGAACATGGTACATGCTTCCATTTATTTGCATATTCCTTAATTTCTTCCTTCATTGTTGGTAGTTTTCTAAGTGTAGGTCTTTAACCTCCTGGGTTAAGTTTATTCCTAGGTATTTTATTTTCCTTTGTCGCTATAGTAAATGGGATTATTTTAACTAGATTCTATTTTTGATACTTCATTGTTGGTATACAAAAATGCTTTCAATTTCTGAATATTTACTTTTTATCTCACTCTTTTGCCAAATTCACTTATTAGGTCAAATAGTATTTTAATGGAGCATATAGGGTTTTCTATGCATACTATCATGTCATCGCAAAACAATGACAGTTTTACTCTCTCCTTTCCAATTTGGATGGCTTGTATTTCTTTATCTTGTCTGATGGTTTTGACTAGAACTTCCAATACTATGTTGAGTAGAGGTAGTGAAAGAGAACACACTTGTCTTGTTTCTCATCTTATTGGGAAAGCTTTTAGTTTTTGCCCCTAGGGCATGAAGTTGACTGTAGGCTTCTCATATATGACCTTTATTACATTGAGGTAAACTCCCTCTACTCACACTTTGCTGAGCATTTTCATCATAAATGGGTGCCATACCTTATCAAATGCTTTTTCCACATCTATTGATGTGATCATGTGATTGTCTTTCCTTTTGTTTATGTGTTGTATTATATAGTTGATTTGTGAATACTGTACACCCTTGCATCCCTGAAATGAATCCCATTTATTCATTATGTATGATATTTTAAATGTATTGCTGGATTCAGATTGCCAATATTTTGTTGAGAATTTTAGCGTCAATGATCATCAGTGATATTGACCTGTAGTTTTCTCTTTTTTTGTGTCTTTACCTGGTTTTTCAATTAGGATAATACTGGGCTTATTAATAGAGTTTTAGAGGCTTTTCTCTTCTTAAAATTTTTAGAATATTTGAGAAGGACAGGAATTAGCTCTCCCTAAATGTTTAGTAAAATTCACCTGTAAAGCGTTCTGATCGAGGGCTTTTTTATGCCAGGAGTCCATTGATTCTGGCTTTAATTTCTCTAGCTGTTATCAGTATATTCACACTTTCTGCTTTTTCTTGATTCAGTTTTGGAAGATTATATATTTCTAGAAATTTGTCCTTTTTGCCAGGTTGTCAAATTTCTTGACATATAGTTGTACATAGTAATTTCTGATAATCCTTTGTATTTCTGTGTTAGTTGTAATTTTTTCTGCTTCTTCTCTGGTTTGATTTATTTGGTTCTTCTCTTTTTTTTTTTTTCTTAATGAGTCTGGTTGAAGGCTTGTAAATTCTGTTTATCTTTTCAAAAAGCCAGTTCCTGAATTTATTGATCCTTTGAATTGTTCTTTTAGTCTCTATATCATTTAATTCTGCTCTGATCTTATTTATTTCCTTCCTTCTGCTCACTTTGGACTTTGTTGTTATTCCTCTAGTTCTTGTTGTTGTAGGGCTAGGTTTTTTTTTTTGTTTTTTTTTTTAATTTTTGTCTTTTTTAGGTAGGCCTGTATTGATATAAACTCTCAGGATCGCCTTCTCTGTGTCTCATGGGTTTTGGGTTGTAGTGTGTTCATTTTTGTTTGTTTCCAGAAACTTACTGATTTCTTCTTTGACCTCACTGTTTAATAGCATTTATTCTGTCTCCATGAATTTGAACGTTTTTGAGGGTTTTTTTTTTCCTTGAGATCTTTTCTAGTTTCGAGCTATTGTGATTGAAGATGTTTGATATAATTTCAATTCTCTTAAATATTTTGAGGCTTGTTTTGTGTCTTTCCATGTGGCTTATTTTTGACAATGTTCCATGTGCATTTGAGAATAATGTATATTTTGCTTCTTTGGGGTGAAAGGTTCTGTATATATCAATTAAGTCCATATAATCTAGAGTGTCATTCAGTGTCTCGATATCCTCGTTGTTTCTTTGTTTGGAATATCTGTCCATTGTTGACAGTTGGGTGTTAAAATCTCCCACTATAAGTGTGTTCCTGTCTATATCTTTCTTGACACCCCCCAAGATTTTCCTTATGTATTTAGGTGCTCCTATGTTGGGTATATATATGTTTAAAATGGTTAAAACTTCTTGATGGATTCTTTCCTTAAGTATTATGAAGTGATCTTCTCTGTCTCTTTTTTTCTTTGTTTTAAAATCTATTTTGTCTAATATGGATTGGCCTTTTTCCTATACATTCATTCTCTTGGAATATTTTTTTTCCACCCTTTCACTCTCAGTCTGTATAGATTTTTTGTTCTGATGTGTGTCTTCTGTAAACAGCATACTTGTGGGTAACATTCTAATCGATTCAGCTACCCTGTCTTACCATGCTGATTTGGTAGAGATGTATTCTTTTAGCCTTCTTTTGTCTCGGAAGCTTCTTATTTTGCTTTCCATTTTAAATGAGAGCCTTGCTGGGTAGAGTAGTCTTGGTTGCAGGCCTTTGCTCTTTGTTACTTAGAATATTTCTTTCCCTTGCCTTCTGGCTTGTAGTGTTTCTGTTGAGAAATTTGTTGATAGCTTTATTGGAGCTCTGTTTTTTGTTACTATCTGTTTCTTCCTTGCTGCCTTTAAGATTCTCTTTGTCTTTGAATTTTGTCATTTTAATTATGATGTGTCTTGGAGTTTCTATCCTTTATTCCTGTTCTCCTTCTGGTATCCCTATGATATGGATATTATGCTTCATGTTGTCCCGCAGCTCCTTTAAACCATCTTTGTTCTTTCTGAGTATTTTTTAATTCTGTTGCTCTATTTGGGAGTTTTTTCTACTTTGTCCTCCAGCTCACTGATTCAACCCTCTGTTTCATCTAGCCTGCTTTTATGTCCTTCCACTATGTTATTAATTTCAGATACTGTATTTTTCAGTTCCTCCTGTTTCTTATTGATAGTTTCTATGTCTCTTTTCATACTGTGTGGTTTTCAGCAAGTTTCTTGTAGTTTCCCCAGAGTTTATAGTTCTCACTGGGTTCCTTGAGCATTCTTATAACCATTATTTTGAACTCAGTTTCTCATAGTTTGGTTGCCTTGATTTCCTTTAGCAGTCTTTCTGGGGATTCCACCTTTCCTTTCAATTGGGGTTGTTTCTTTGTCTCCTTGTCTTACATGACTCTTCATGTTTGTTTGTGAATATTAGATCGATCTGCTTTGACTCCCTGTCTTTGTGGTGATCTTCTGTGGTAAAAGACCTGTAGGAGTCAGTAGTGCAGACTCCTTGATCTCCTGAGTTTGATGCTCTTAGGCTACACTTTATATCATTTATGTGGGCTCTCAGGTTGTAACTGGGGTTTGGTTGTTGTTGGCTTGTTCTTTGGCAGGTTTTTCCCTCCAGCTGGCTGACTAAGAATCACTCTGCTTACCACATTTTATAAACTGTTGTTCAGGTGTTTCAGTCAGCTCAGGTAAAAAACATAATCATGTCAATTCCAAGAAGTCTTGTATGCATGCATTTGGAAGTACTACCGCTCATGTTCAGCTGATGCTTGAACACCACACAGTTGAAAATCCTAGGAAAGTGTTTATAAAAATATTCAAGGAAGAAAATCATCACCCATAATTTCACCTAAAGATGTTTCTGTTCAACAATTTTTCCTCTATTCACCTATTTAATACATAAAGTCACTGTAGGTAACATTCAATCCATATCTTTCCCCAGATTCAATTCACCCTCCAAAGGCCTGAATCTCTACTCCTTTAAATATCAGTGTCTTTTTTTTTTTTTTTAATTATAGCTTACCTGCCAGCAGAAGTCAGTATTTTTAAACCATTTTACAATTCTGGTCACCTCATCTGCACTGAATAGTAAGGTGGAGAAAGGACAGCATCTACTGTTTTTTATTTATCTAACTTCTTTCTTCCTCTAAACCTTTATGTACCATTAAATGCCATCCATTTAAAATGGTCCAAAAAACATGTTCAGTAAATAAAATGGTACAAATAACTCAGGGAAACCACTTAGTTGTCTGATATATAGATGTCAAAGTTGCAGACAGCCCTCTAAGACAAAGAATATCAATGTAGAGAAAATTTCCTATGTAGAATTCAGTATGAAATAATGCACTCTATTGTATTACATTAGCAAAGGCAAAAATTTTACTCAAGGACTTAAATCTGAAGCAAACAGCTTTAAACACTTATTTTACTTATAATTCTTTCAAAATGGAAATTGGAGAGAGAGCTAAAAGAAGTACTGGTTTTAATTTTAGGTGAGGTAGATACAATGTGTGCCAGCAATGATTAGAATAAATAAAATATAAGAAAGTAAAATAATGTCCCCATTAGGATTCTTTTCCCTAGATTAACAAAAAGAAACTCTACTAAAAAGGAAATGTTTAAACACAGCACCTGAATGAGATCAGATGGCATTTCAAGGAATAACCATTTGTTCCGGGGTAATATTTATTTTCTTCCAACGACTCACGTTCTTTCCTTTTTTCCGTTATTCAACACCTTTGGGGATAATCATTAAGTGCCTTGCATGGTGCTCGATGTTCTCTATGTTGGTAAAATCTTTACACACAGCACCTGTATGTAAAGATAATCCTCATTATAAACTTGAGATGAATTCTATCATTACATGGATTTTGTAGTTAGGAAACAGATTTCCAGAAATTAAATAATTTGCAGTCTGAAGGTCTATCATAGGTAATGCCTGAACAGAGGGCCTAACTTGATTCTCTTTAGTAATATTTTATTATGTATATACTATCCATTGCTAGCATATTCCACATATATATGTACTTAACTTTTGGAGTGATGATTATGTTTATTATTCTTATTGTGTTAGTGGTTTCATACACTTACACCAAAGCTTATCAAACTGTAAATCTTAAGTATATGTAATTTATTATATTTCTGCTATACTTTAATCATACTATTAAAATACATATTCTCATATAAAGAATGAGAGACTTTACTTTGAGGAAGAAATCCAGAGAGTATTAATCAAATTGATATGAATAAGTTAAAGGAAACAATTTGGGGGATCAGAAAGTGTTTATGCAGCGCAAGGACTGATTCTAATAAGTACAGTGATTTAATTAATATCTTGCTGTAATGATGTGGTTAGTAGTAGTAGTACTAGTATTACAGGAAGCTAAAAGTTGGAGAGAATTTAGAAAGAAAAATGCTGTTAACCTTTCATTGAGTATCTGCTTTTTTTGGACATTGTTTTATACTCTTTCAGGGAGATGGAGAAGAAATAGGGAGGGTAGCCAAAAATCTGAACTTTCATTTATGCAAAAATCTTCCATTAATAATCCAAAAATAGGTCAGGCTTTGTACGAAATACTGGGGACACCAGATGCACAGATGCAATCTGTGCTCTTATGAGGCTCCTTTATAGACATAGTACCATATGATAATGAACACAAAGGAAATACATCTGACCAGATAATGGTACAGCTCAGTTCACATAGGACTATTTTCTTAAAAGACATGTCTTGAAAACTTAGTAGTGATGGTGTGAGGGATTGAGAACAAAAAGTAGAAGATTCATGGACATGAACAATAGTGTAGTGATTGTGGGGGTGGGAGAAAGGGAGTAAAAGGGGAAAAATGGCAATGGAAAAATACAACAATTTAAAAAATAAATAAAAAAGGAAAAGAAGGTGGGAAAGTGTATTCTAGTCAGTAAGCACTATGTGCTGATGAACATTTGAGAGTGCAGGATAGTTGGAGAATTTCAAGCAGTTCAGTGTGGCTGCAGCCTAGACAGGATGAGACGATCAAGGTGTAAATCAATAGGGACAAATATGGTTATAAGTGATTGGAAATAATTCTATATCTAATATTAAGGCATTTGAAAGTTATTAATAATGAGAAAGAGCATAACATTTAAGACTGGATTTAACTTGTGTGATCCACTTCAATGACTTCTGCTTATTTTATTCTGCATCTAAGTGGTATTTGAAACTTATTGAACAAAGTGTGCAAAAGACATCTATTTGAGTTATAATGCAAGAAACTAGTTCAAACACAGAAGGTGCTAACACCCTCTTTCTGTGAGTGGTGTAGATTTTGTTTCAACATTTAAAATTATTTGTAAATGTGAACAATTTTGAGTGTCTGTCATATTGGAATCTCTTTACTTAGGGGAATAACACTGACTAGATTATTATCTTACAATTATGAAACTATAAAACATTAGAGCTGGAAAAAAGTCTGAAGTCATCTAATATAATTCTATTTATAGATAAGAAAATTTAGGATTATAAAGACATGAATTACCCAATATCATATAGTAACTGAGAAAACAATTACAACATACAAGTATTACATCTTAGTTCTGATCTCCTAAATGTTCAGTAGGCTGCCCAGGCATTCATATTTTCAATACCCATTACTGTTTAGTTAATGGAAAAGTATTATTCATGGCGATTTGAAAAATACTATCTGTAATTTTCAGCATATAAAAACTAAATGAAGGTGTCCTAAAAACTTAAAGTAAGACTGTTTGATAAGATTATGTGGTAAATATATGTTTCTTTGTCAAAAGTACAATAAAACTTACACTTAAATATTTTTCAAACTGGTGAAAAGTTGAAGCATTCATAAAATACTCATAGGCTTCTGTCTCAAGGTGGCAGAATCATCACCTTATTTTCTTCCCCAAAGTCCATTAATGTGATTAGAAATAAAAATAATAACAACACTTAAAGGGGAGTTTGGGGAACATGAGGAGGCAGCCAACTAATAATATTGACAAATTTCTGAAAATAGAAATATGGAATAATATTGATGGACATTCCAGAAGAGAGAAAACTACAGCTAAAAATGTAGGCTGGCCCTGGCTGGCGTAGCTCAGTGGATTGAGTGTGGCCTGCAGACCAAAGGGTTGCCTGTTCGATTCCCAGTCAGGCCACATGCCTGGGTTGTGGGCCAGGTACCCAGTTGGGGGCACATGAGAGACAACCACACATTGATGTTTCTCTTCCTCTCTTTCTTCTTCCCTTCACCGCTCTCTAAAAAATAAATACATAAAATCTTAAAAAAAATTAAAACCTAGGCTGAAAGTATTCCAGTTATGGTGTGACAGGCCCACCCTCCCCATCCAACAAAGCCTTGAACTTCTGAGTTCAGAGATGGCAAATATGATCTGTCTGTCAGATGATAATGAGAGTAATATGTTATTTAGAGAATCCCATGAGAGCTAATCCCTCCGAACTTCCCCTCCTCCACCATACTCATAAAATAAAGAGTGACAAAAAAAGAGTGGCATTCAGCTACAGAAAAATTCTGAGGTACTATTTACAGAAGTTGGCTTATTTGATCAGAGATAGCAAAGGTCACAGAATGGATTTGGGAAACGCAGAGCATCACATTCCTTACTTAAGTATTAAGAGGTTAGACTTTCATACATACAGGCTCACCACCAACCAAAACTAGAATAAATCTTGCTAATGGCATGTCCTGCTTACTTAGCTCTACCTTGACACAGACACCAGCCCACAGTGTCCACGACATTATGGATGAGATACGAGACAAATTCACATGCACTACCGAGTCCTATGGAGAAAAAGGGATGGCACGGCTAGTCTTTCAAGAGGAGAGCATGCCGACCCTTGCCTTGACAAGCTTTTATTGGGTTCAGTTTGCACAGGAATACGGGTAAAGCTCATCAGTCATTGTCAGGCTGTAAGGATCAAACAATAGATAGCATACAAAGAACTATCAGGGCTTATTCTGAGTCAAGGTCTGTTAGCTAAAGGGCTGCAAAACTTTGGGAAACAAACTCATTTCCTGCTTGGACCCTTATCATTTAATTGAGAGCATTCTTAGCAGAGCAGTTTACACAGGATTTTATGTATTCTTTCTTAGGTCTGATCACCCAGGGGACCCGCCCTTTCCAGCATAGGGCTGTACCGCCCTCTGTTGTTGTTTCAGGTTTAAATCAGGCAGGGGAAGTAAAGCAGCCAAGAGATTAGGGGATTTTCTGGCACAGAAAGAGGACTCAGGCTATGTCAAAGCCAAGGGGTGAAGGTCCATCACCCCCTTTTGCTATAGCCCGCAAGTCCTTCCCTGGGGGCTCCCCATGGTCATGCCTGTCGTAGGTCATTCCTCCCTTGAGGAATCTTACCCATCATTGGCTAATCAATCAAGCATTGCTGGCCAGGTAGGGTGAAAAAAAAGAGCAGAAGTGGTACCCCTGCCAGGGAGATAAGCTTTGTCTCCTTAGTGGCTTCTGGTCTGGAGGTCTCTCACTCAGCCTTAGCCATGGGGGGATTACAGCTTCTGAAATTAGGCAGGGCAATTCCCAACATCTCCCCCTTTTTTGTTTATGAAATCAATTGTAGCTGTTAAGCCTGTGAAACCTACTATTTGCTGTTTCTGAATTTGATCTTAAGAAAATAACCTATATATATCATAAAGCACAAATAAGGATTAAGACAAGGGGGAACCCAAGGGCTGCTAAGACACAAACTTGTAAATGCAGTCCATTGAAAAATGTTGCAAATGCAAGGGAACAATAAGAGTAACAAGTCTGGTTACACTGCAATCCTTGGGAGAATTAGCACCGACTTCAGGAAGTTACTTTAAAGATAATGCAGCAAGCACTCACTGCCTGAACTCAGGGTGAGAGAGTTTTAGCAAGAGCAAGTCACAAAGAAGCCTAGGTGTAATGCAGGCCTGATTTCCCATGGAAGAACTTCACGGATGTGGTCCTGCATGCTGATTCGCCCCCCAATGGTTTTCCACGTGGGTGCTGAGCCGCATTTCCACGTCTCAAGAATCGGTTTCCTACACTAGCTCACTACTTTGCAATTCCAGAAAAAGAGAAGGCTGTTGTAGAAAGAGGCTTACATAGCAAAAAAATAAACTCACAGGAGCTGTAATGATTACCAACCTTGTCTGTCATTTAAAAGAGATAAGAATGAAAAATAATTACCTGCACACAAAAGAGTAAGATTAACAAATGTGTGGCTGTATCAGTCAGGATAGGGTAGGTTATATGATAATAACAAAAAATGCCAAAGTCTCAAGTGACAATACTTCTATCTTAAATATTACCTGTTTGGGGGCAGAAGGAAAAAGAGCTAATATGCCAAGAAGTGTATGTTCAACCTAGAAGTGACACACAATTCCCTGCACTCAAACTACACAGACTGGGGCTAATTACGTGGTTCCATTGACAAATGGGAGAGTCTTGAGTATATCAGTATAGACTTTGTAAACCCAGCAGTCCTACCAAACGGTTAGGGCAGAGCACTTGAGTCATTTGGTGAGCAACACTTATGATCCTGGAAGAAATAAAAGCTTTGGAAAACAAAAGCAATTTAAAACTGCTAAGTATTCTCTATAACAAGATTAGCTGTGATATATTCACAAAACAACATCCAGTTGCTATACTAAATGAGCAATTAGGGAATAAGATATTTTTAATTAAAACTCTTATTGTTATAATTATATAAGCAGATAGTTATCAAAGACAAAAGAGTGGAAAATAAATTTGAGCAATCCTGAAAGTAACTGGTGTGTGTGTGTGTGTGTGTGTGTGTGTGTGTGTGAGACAGGGAGAGAGAATGAATTATTTAGGAGCAAAAATGGTCAGGCCAGATGTTCCAACATCTATCTAATAGGAGATTCACAGAAAGAAAAAATAAAAAGAAAAGAATAAATGAATGAACAAACTAAATTAACTAATTATCAATTATTGTTAAAATTTTTAGAAACAGAATAAATATGGAAATATTCACAATAAAAGGAATAAATATATGAATCATAAAATGATCATATTTAGACATACTCATAGAATTTAAGAACATTAATGTTAAAGAAACAATCTGTTCAGAACTTATGTTGATGTATTTTTTAGTTACCTAAAAGATATAAATTATGCCTCTATTGAGCTTTCCATTTGTACTTCTGGATATTAGAAGGTAATGGAATCACAAGTTTAAAGTTATGGAAAAATATTATTGAACCTATAATTTGATACCCTTAAAAATATTGATCGAATGCAATGGCAACAGAAAATGTTATACAATATATATGCTCTCAGAAGCCTGGATTTTTCAAAAATACATATTGTTTGAAGGAAATGCCAGTAAAGAGAAAGACAGCTAAAAATTTAAAAGTCATAAAGAAAACATAACAACAATGTTAAAAATCCAAGGGTGAGAGCTGAGTTATAAACTCAGAATGAATTAGCACCACAAAAAATTTCATCAGGCAGAAAGTGAGTTTAGAATACAAAGTTTATGAGTGAGAAACGAAGTTCTTAATTACATAATGAAGCATTTTATTTGTCTTTTTACAAAGAAAACAAAAAAGGCAATTTAAAACATTCAGAAAAGTTGAAAACAAAAGTGATAAGAAAACTATGCTCTAAATATATATTTAAAAATCCTCAAAACCCAGAACCTTAAATATGACCCATATCTTAGAATTCATGGCATTTGAAGGAAATCCATATTGGCTTTGAATCTAAAATGTTGTCTTTTACAGGTACATTTTGCCTAAGCAAATAAATAATATTTAAAGAACCATAATACTATAGATGCTATTCATTGGTTGTCTTTTTAAGTAAATAATCAGCCTTTAATTATTATTAAAATAATTCAGCCTGGAAGACTGAATTATTTTAATTAAAAAATATCAAAAACTTCAACCATGGGTATAGCATCTTTTGTAACTTTATGTGGTAGAAACTCAAGAAAATTTAGCTAACCATGATGAAAAAAATTTTATTATTTAAATGGTACTGTAACTTATTAAACAGCAAAAATAATTTAACTTACTATACTTAGTAAAAGAAGGGTATCAGAAAAGGAAAACTAATGAAGATATTATTTTTTTAAATTTCATAGGAACAAGAAATATGAAAAGGGGCTTCATATCTTTGTAAGAAGATGTGAAGTAAAAATTTCAGTTATAGAGACTTGATTTTTATGACCTTCCCCCCAAAATGAAGATGGTCCCTAAGAAGGGGATTTACTACTCTGAGATGATACACTTTTGATAACGAATAGTCACTTTTGAACTATAGATATATGTCCTTAAACTAAGCACTCATATGGTTATCATCAAAATATATTAAACCAGAAAGATAATAACAAATTACCCATTGCCCTTTACACAAATTGCCATTAACTCAATGACAGAATCTTGTCATTTGAAGGAATTTTAAAAATTATATCTCCTGTCATTATGACTTTAGATGTTGAGAATTAGGCACAAAGACACATAGAGAAGGCTCAGAGCTAACTATTAAACTCAGATCCTCCATCATCCTTGTCCGTGTTCCCATTTCAGTGAACGGAACCACCTGACCTATTTCCTTAACAACTCTCCGACTCTTCATGTAATATATGTCAGATTTGTTTTTCAAATTTGTGTTGGGAATATATTTCGAGTTTCTTCACACCTTCCCATTTTAATTAGATCCACACTAATCAGTGAGTCAACAATTATTTTCACCTGTGCTTGCTGCAGTACCACTTTCTGGTATGGGGGCAAGAGTCCCTAGACTCAACTAGGTTATATTATATTGGGAGCAACAAATATATATTTAAAAAGTACTAACTTACTAATTAAATCAAACATAAAAGTGATAAATGATACAAAGAAAATAAAATCCCAGTTAGATAATGACTTTTTTTAAAGATTTTATTTATTTACTTTTAGAGAGGGAAGGGAGGGAGAGAGAGAAACAAACATCAATATGCAGTTGCTGGGAGCCGTGGCCTGCAACCCAGGCATGTGCCCTGACCGGGAATTGAACCTGCGATGCTTTGGTTCTCAGCCCGCGCTCAATACACTGAGCTATGCCAGCCAGGGCCAGATAATGACTTTTGTAGTAATTCTTTGGGAGTAGTTTTCTTAGATACTCTAAGAGTACCCTGATTGTACAACTTAATTGGCTTTGTCATTATGGTGTCTTTTTCTTTTTTATTTTATCGGAAGATAAATGTTATTTTATTTTACTTTTTTATTTCGGTATTTTTTTTTCCTTTTATTGTTGACACTAACAGTGACATCCCATTCCCCCTCCCTCTGTCCACCTCCACCCATTTCCCACCCCTCCTTCCCCCTGGTTGTCATTGTGGTACCTTGTTACTGTAGTCATTCCCAAGTAACACAGAGGGGGAGACTTGCAAAGGCTAATAAGATTACCTGAAGATTCCACTTCTGGAATAGCACCTTAGGAAATCCGCTGACATTCTCATTCACAAAACAATGATAACTAGTGAATATTATTTTAAAAAATATTTAAAGTCTTTGATGCAGACACCGGTCCACAGTGTCCGCAGTGTTGTAGACGAGATACGATTCAGATTCACATGGAACACCAAAGTCCTGTGGAGGAAAAAAGATGGCATGGCCACTCTCTCAAAAGGAGAGTGTCCAACCCTTGCTTTGATAAGCTTTTATTGGCTTTCTAATAGCATATATCAAAAGTTTTCATTCATTATGTTTAGGTTTGCCTTAGGTAATTACTTTTTACAGATAGCAACGTAAGGGATGTCACTGATTACTTCTTACAGATTAACAAGGAAAAAATGTTGCAAATTCAAGGAAACGATAAGAGTAATTGGTCTGGTTACACTTCAGTACTTGGAAGAATTAGGCCAGACTTCAGGAAGTTACTTTAAAGATATGCAGTAAGCATTTGCTGCCTCAACTCAGGTTGAGGGAGTTTTAGCAATAGCGAGTCACAAAGCAGCCTGGGTATGATGCAGGCCTGATTTCCCACGGGAGAACTGATCCATGGGTTTGGCTCCTGTGGGCCACAACGCACCTATTGGGCTTTGCAATAGGGCTGAGCTACATTTGCCATTGCCAGGCAGATTGGTTCCCTACAAAACCCTCCTCATCCCCAACTGAGCATGAGAGAAGCTCCACTCTGGGTGTGTGTGGCCAAGGAGACTCATCACTCTTCTCAGCTCCCAGGCTACAGAACTTCCCTAGGTGAAGAAGGAAGCACATTTTTTTAAAAAGATTTTATTTATTTATTTTTAGAGACAGGAGAAGAGAGGGTAGAAGAGAGGGAGAGAAATATCAATGTGTGGTTGCCTCTTACATGCCCTGCACTAGGGACCTGGCCTGCAACTGGGGCAGATGCTCTGACTGGGAATCAAACACGTGACCCTTTGAATCAAACACGTGGCCCAGGGCAAGGGGCACATTTCTTTAAATCACCCAACTTTATGTCACAGAAGTTAAAGTCCAAGTGAGTGCAGGCTAATGGTTGACTTCCTTCCACACTCAGCCTCAACCTGTGGTTGAAGGCTTTACGCCCCCTGTGGCAGACCATTGCTAAAAACTAATGTCCCCCACAGATATCTAGGCGATATACAGGATCCAGCAGGAGTAACACCTGCTTGAGTGTGGTCGTGTTACAGAAACAACTGCCCCCATTGGGTTTTTTTGTTACTCTAGGTTCTTTATGCCTGCCAGTATTTAGGACTGTGGCTCTCAATGCCAGAGTTTGGTAAAAAGAAAAGGAACCAGTTAAAAGTTAAACAGGTTTAAAATAAAGGTAAAATTCTTCTGTTAAATCTTACTCCCTTTAGAAATGAAGATACACCACAAACACACAGTCCTGCTCTTCCCCCCTTTGCCCAGTCAGACCAGTCTCAGTGCATGACATCCAAAAGTACTGCCTTCCAGAAGAAAAAAAATACAGAAGTCTGCAGCTCACTTCTCCCGGTTCCTCCCTATAGTCCGTGCTGGGCAGGTGTCTCAAGGTTCTCAGTTCTTAATCCAAAACCATGTGGCACCTTCTCAATGCTGGCCAGTGAGAGTCTTTTCACCCTTTTATTTCCCTGCATGGTCCCTCATTGTCCTTCATTGTCTCTGTCTCCTATTGTCCCCATCCCACATGGTGGCCCTGCCTTTTTATTTAAATTCCAGTGTGGCACCTCCTCTGTAACCCCATTTCTGACTCCTTCCTCAATAGCTAACACCTGCTAGCACTCCTGAATCCTCTGCCTGTCTTGGTTGCCATAGCTTAGGCTGGCATGGGCCCTGACGCAGAGGCCACCTCCAAGCCTCCCAGCTGCTCTCACAGGTGCAGGAAACCCTTCTGGCAACATCACATCATGGGTTAGAGCCATGCCCATCTCCCTGGCCTCCCACAGGACCATATTTTAATATTATTAAAACACTGGCCCAGTTACCTGTTGTAGTTGGTAGGGTACGTGAATGTCTCATATGAGATGGACAGCAATTTGAACATTTCACCTAAAATGTCATATGGTATGCTTGAGTGTGATATTGTTATGTTATAGAATTACATGCTTATGATTTTGTAATAAGAGATTTTATAATAAAAAGGGAAGTTATTTGTGCTGGAGCCTGTATATTTTTCTTGATTGCCTGTGGTGACCATATCTGTTCTCTTTACTTTCATACTTTATCATTATAACTGTACTGAGGTACTCGGTACTTCTTGAAAAGAAAATTAAACAAAAACTCTTGTATTTTCATTTACCTAAATCTTACCCATCCCTATTCAGTTGCATAGTTTTCCTCCAGGATTCATGTCCCACCCAGAACCTCAGATTGTGACCTTATTTGGAAGTAGGGTCATCGTAGTTGTAATTACTTAAGGTAAGTCCATATTGGAATACAATAATCCTTTAATCCAACATGACAGATGTTCTTATAAGAAGAGACTCAGAGACACATGAAGGTGGAGCCAGAAATTGGAGTCATGCTGACAAAGCCAAGAAATGCCCCAACAGGCTGCCAGCAAGCATGAGAAGCTGGGAGAGAGGCACGGGAAAGATTCTCCCTCTAAGTTCCAAAAAAGGACTCAACCTTGCCAATATCTTGATTTTCTCAGTGTAACAGGCTGCAGCCAAGGTGGGGGGCAAATAGGGATTTGTAATGGGGACAGAAAGAGCTTAGGGATAATTGGCTCCACACCACAGGGCCACACCTGCCCGCAATGCTGGCAGCTGTGGCCAATTGGAGTAGTTGGAAATGGCACTGCAGAGGAAGATTGGCACTGGGATTTAAACCCAGGTGTGGCAGCCATTTGGTGTCTTTTTTGGGGACCATGAGTCTTTTCGGGGACCACTCGGCTTGGGTGTCTTGTTGATATTACATGGCTTTGGCAAAAGTCAGGACCACGCAGCTGTGGATGTGCTCTCTGTTTGCCATGTGGATGGTGCCGGGAGCCTGAATCACGGACTTCTACTTCTTTCCTGAGATACAGTACCCAAGACTGGGTAGAAGGAGAAGGAAGGACTGTGTTCATTGGGGGTATTCTAAAGAGCTTTAGTCTGCATAACTTTTAAATAAATAATAATTCCTTTCCTTTCACCAATCTCTGGCATTGAGAGACAGCGGCAGGCAAAGTGAACCTAGTACAGGGGAGGAGCCCCCTTAGAAAAAAAGGGGGGTCTTTTATATCTTTCAGCTCCCCTGCCCCACGCCGCTCTGTTCTGTAACATCAGGACTTCTAGCCCGGACAGTGAAAGAATAAATTTCTGTTTTCAGATTTCCAGGTTGTGATGCTTTGTTACAGCAGCCCTGGGAAGCTAGTCTGCCACCTTTCTACATTCAGCTCAAATGCTGTCCCATCCTTAAGGCACCCTTGATTCCCACTGCACTCAGCAATCAAGGAGGAAAAGCTTGCCTTTTTCTCATTTGTAACCCTACTGTCTAAAGAGCAGCTTACAAGTACAATAGGAAATTTAGTACCTGCTTTTGAAAAGATGATGTTACTTCCCCCTGGAAGCAATCTTCTCCTCTTTTGAATGCTTACAACACTTAAAGGAAGATTTAGAGGTCAATTCAAGTTAGTATCAGAACAAAATCATGATTCCAGTGGAAAAATGCAGAACAAAAATTGCAGTACATAATAGGTAACCAGTAACTATAGACTAAATTGATATAAATGCTCTAAGACAGTATTACCCAACATTTTTCATGATTTTTAGGAACTATGTCAGGCTTCTTAGTATTTTTCCAGGAAGCACTTATGTTTTTCCAGGAATTCTTGAAATCTACAGTGAAATGGGCAGGATGTCTGACAGAGCAAACCTCCTCCTCCACATCCACTCAGAGGTATGGGGAGTTCACAGGAAGAATGTGGTTGGCATTCCCTTGGGGTGCACTCTCTTAGGAAAAACCCAGCTGGCATTCTTTATGGTTACTATAATATCCTACGTCTGGAAGTGAACAAGATAAGAGAACTGGTAGGGAGGATCCCTCTGTTCTAGTAGTGAAGAATAGTGATGTAAAATACTAGGTGAGAGCAGAAAGCTTGATGTTTTATTTGCATCCTCAGAAAACACCCTAGGGTCTAAGAAAAAGAATAACTTCTCATTTTTACTGTTCAGTTTATACCAAAATACAATCATAGAAATATTATTTTTTCCCCTGGATTTTCTGTCTCAGTTTTCAGTTCCCTGACAGGCTTATTATGACAATACAGACCTAGAGAATGGTCAACATTGTCCTGAAAAATACAAACCTTACTGACACATTTCACAGTATATGATTTGAGATGCTCATCCTTGAGTGTGCATAATGCTCTAAATTATCACTGTAGCATCAAGATATATTGATATTAAATATCATACCTAGTGTTTTGTCACCCTAAAGATTTAACTTTTAAAATTGGATTCTTTCAAACATTTACCAACTGCGCATTATTATCTCTGGAGGAAAGAATATTTGGGTAATTGGGAACTCTAAAATGTTGATGTAGGGATTTATGATTTGAATAAAATTGCCTTCTGCAACATGAATTTTTGAGAGACTGGAAAAATTCTTATATCCCCAGAATACTCAGAATTTATGAAGTGTATCAAAATATATTCAGATTTCTACTGAGTCTTTATTGCATTTTTCATTTAACAGAGTTGTTTCCTTTGATCTTTGATCCCAAAAGACTCAACCCAGCACACTATCAGATCAAACTGCAACATGCCTATTTTCATGCTCAATTAAATGAAACTTTTAAATGCTGGACACTGTTTTACAAAGTATATCATGTGAAGTTAAAAAAATTATACAAGAAAATTAAAAAATTATTTTTACATTTCAATCAACTTTATTGATTCATATTTTTACAGTGCTAATAATTTCACCATTCTTATCTTTGCCTATAATTATTTCTCTGGCTACACTACTAAAATAATAGATGGGTTAAACTTTTAATTGTTATAATCCATTCTTCATCACTATACTATACATCAATAAATGTGTCCTTATCAAACTTTTGGGATGCATTAACCCAATAATTTTTATGATTTGTATCATACTGATGAGTTCATAATAGATCTAGGCATAAGCTAAAAAGTTAGAAATCCCATAGAAAAGCAATCTGCCAATCATGATATCCTCTCACCTATTCTTCCAACAAAGATTGATATTGGCCGAGCTCGTTTTACATGTGTGGCATTCCTCTAAGTAGTGTATAGAATTCAAATAAGAAAGAGGCATCAAACCTTGACTGG